>MU668456.1:66699-89676 GCA_026770625.1 Nicotiana glauca
ATCTATTACCCCGCTCGCGAATCATCCATGCGACGCGGTAAACATAATATACATGCTCAGATAGCCAATTAGAATTCTATCGAGGAATAATTATCCAAATAAGCAAACTCTCTGTTTAACAATTCAGGAATGATGTTTAATCTCTTTTAAATTTGTTTACTAATCAAAGGTGGTTTAAACAGTTCAAGTCATCGATGGATTCATAATTTAATTCAAGTATAGCATGTTGATAGGTCCTAACTACCCGGACAATAGCATAATAGTAACTACGCACGGACTCTCGTCACCTCGTGCGTACGTAGCCCCCTCCCCCACAAATAGGAGCACTTAATCATTCACTTCACCTATGGGGTAATTTCCCCCTCACATAATTAGAAAGGAGACTCACCTCGCTCCGAAGACTCGCAATCGGCATTCTACATCCTTCCGAAAGCTTGAACCAAATGCACCATGCACCAAAGCTAGCCAATTAACGATAAACTAATGAGAATATACTCAAATACTCGTTAACAATTCAGATTATACAAGTTCCCAACTCCTCTTAGTGAAATGACCAAAATGCCCTCAGGCCCACGTGCCCGGAATCCAAAATTTTTTCGAAGACGAAGGTTACCCATGACCTTAGGAACTCAAATATATGATTTTCTCCTAATTCCATACTCAAAATCGTGGCTAAAATCCAAGTTTTATAATTTTCTAGGTTTTCAACCAAAACCTCAATATTTACTCTAATTTTCATGATTAATTCCATGTATGAACTTGTAATTAACATAAAACCAGTAGAAATCACTTACCCCACGCTTGATGATGAAAAGGATGCTCCAGAGTTGCTCCAAAAATCGCTCCCATGGAAGAAAAATGGAATGAAATGAACTCAACCCACGCTTTAAAATAACCCACTGCCTTCAGTCATTTTCGCTTCTGCGAAATTTTGACCGCCTATGCGATTCTGCTTTTGCGGTCATAAGGCCGCTTCTGCGGCTTCCCTGGCTAAAGCCCCATTCCGCTCCCACGACCGCATCACCGCAGATGCGGTTCCGCTTTTGCGGAGCCTTGTCCGCATCTGCGGTCCTTCCCCAGGGCCCTCAAATCCGCTTCTGCGATGCCCATTCCGCAAATGCGATTCCGCTTCTGCAGAAATTAGACCGCATCTGCAGTCCAAAAGCTTTGGACCAAAATCCGCATCTGTGGCTCCCCACTCACTTCTGCGGTGCCGCTTCTGCGGTCAACCAACCGCAGAAGCGAAAATACCAGCAACCAGGTCCTTCAGCCCTCTTCAAAATTCCATTTTTGACCCGCTAACCACCCGAAATCCACCTGAGTCCCCCGGGACCCCAACCAAACATACCAACCAATCCCAAAACACATTCCGGACTTGCTCGAGGCTTCAAATCACATCAAACAATGCTAAAATCCTGAATTACACCCCAAATTCAAGTTTAATAAACTTTGAAGTTTCCAACTTCTATTTCCGATGCCGAAACCTATCAAATCACGTCCAATTGACTTTAAATTTTGCACACAAGTCATATTTGACATTACGGACCTACTCCAACTTCCGAAATTTGATTCCGACCCCGATATCAAAAAGTCAATCCCCAGTCAAACTTTCCAAAAACCTTCAACTTTCTATCTTTAGCCAAATGGTTTCAAAATGGTCTACGGACCTCCGAATTCACTTCCGATCGCGCCCCCAACTCCAGAATCACTATGCGAAGCTATTCACAGTCTCTTAATTCAAACGGACTTTGATAACACAGAAATGCTCTTCAAGCCAAACTTATGGAATTTCTTCTAAAATACCACCTTCCACAATAGGCGCCAAAACACTCCTGATTTATTCAAAACCCAATCCGGGCATACGCCCAAGTCCGAAATCATCATACGAACCTGCTGGAACCTTCAGATCCCGATTCCGAGGTCGTTTACTTGAAATTCAAATCCTAGCTCATTCTTTCAACTTTAAGCTTTCGAAATGAGAATTCTCTTCCCAAATCAACTCTGGACTTCTTGAAATTTAATTCCGACCACGCGTACAAGTCATAATACCTTAAATGAAGTTGTTCATGGCCTCCGACTACTGAACGGAGCGCTAGTGCTCAAAACGACCGGTCGGGTCGTTACAATAAAGCCTCATGCCAGATCTCAAGTAGGAACGTTTGTTTGCATCACGTGCATTTGTCTTAGGAAACTCAACACAGGGGTTGGGTCTGTCTAGGATAGGTGCACCCAAATTTAAAAGGCCATCCTGATGCATCTTACATGCTACTTGCTCATTTGTTTGATTCGGCTTGCACGTTGACCGGCTTCTTGAATAGAGGAAAAAAATTTAAAAAAAAAAGATAGAAAAAAGGAAAAAGAAAATAAAAGTGAGAGATGGGTATTTAGAAAATTCTGAAACTCTACCGAAATTTTAAAAAAAAAATGAAAAAAGAAATATCGTTTCAAAATGAGCCAAAATTTTCAAGTTCCATGTTTCCTGTGTTCTGTCATAACTGATCGAACTACGCGGGTCTGATTCTCACCGGATGTGAGATACATAGGCAAACCTCATCGGTTCCGACCCAAATTTTCAAAAAATAAAAAAAAATATTCTCCTTTAGTTCCTTCTTTAAAAATTTTTCCTTCCAAAATTTTTTTTTGAAAAAAAAGAGTAGTTTTTAAAGAAAAATGGTTTCTTTCTTTCTAATGTCTTTCATGCGAAAAAGAAAAAAATCAATAAAAGTCAAATCCAAAAATACGAATCTCCTTCATTTTGAGGTATTTTTCCCAAAAAAACAAAAAAAAGTTAAAAAGAAATCAGAAACAAAAATCCAAAAATACTTTTTTCTTCTTTAGAAGTCTTTCTTTTGCAAATGTCAATAAAATTTTTGAAAAATAAAATAAAAATTAAAGTCCAAAAAAAAAAATTATTTTTCTTTAGAAGTTCTTTTGTAAATAAATAAAAACTCAGAAATCCAAAATATTTTCTTAAAAGTCACTCTTTCTAAAATTAAGAAGAAACTTCCAAAATCAAAAAATATTTTCTTTCTTCTTTAGAAAAAGAGAAAACAAATAAAATATTCAAATAAAATATTTTCTTTTTACTTTTAAAATTTCCAAAGCTTAAATCAAAAGCAAATGAATTTTTTTTTTGAAGGCTTTCTTTCAAAAAGCAAAACAAAAATCAAAATCAATAAAATAAAAAAAATATTTCCTTTCTTTTTTTAAAGCATTTCTTTCAAAAAAAAATTCCAAAAAAAAAAGAGTTAACTTATTTACTCTATTCTCGATCTTCACGAACTGCGCAAGATCTGATTAATGTGGGGTCATGATACATAGGCAATCCCCATCGGATTCGATCATAGCCATAAATAAATTGAGTGAAGAATAAACTGGAAAAAAATTGAGTGTAAAAGAAGGAAAAAGTGAATAAAAAGAGAGCGGCAAAAAAACAAAAGAGTGACAAAAAAAAAGAAAAAAGAAACGAGAGTGTCAAAAATAAAAGAGCGACAGGAATGAAAAAAAAAATCAAGAGTGATATAAGAGAGGCAAAAATAAAAGGATAGGGTAAATATTGAAAGGGCTAGTTAAGGCCGGGATAAAACATGCAACCGTTCAAACACACGGTAGAGGCGTTTAACTGTTAGGTGCATTGCATCCCAACGTGCGATTTCCTATATGTTAAATATTTCAAATTAACAAGGTTGTTGAATGTGCAAAATTAGCCAGGTTTTAGTGGTTGGTTTTGTTTGTAGTCTAGCCTCCCCTCCTTCACAAGATCCAAAGGCACGGATGACCTCCGCAAGCAATATACCGATCATTGGTCCTAAAGATAGTTAGCATCGGCTATTCCGCAGCTAGAATCAACAGTTACTGAAGAGAATAAGATGTTGCATCTCCGCATACGGAAAATGTGGGACACGTGGTCGAGTGGTAGGGAACCGCCAAGTGCAATCCCTGGGTTCCCTGAGTTGATCCCCAGGTCAGGTGAGGTTACCAATGCCCTTGTGCCCAACCCGTTCATCCCATGCGGCACCCTTCAATGCCCTCCAATTATCCTGGCATGCCTTCTGTGGTTCGCCCCTAGGCACCGGCTTCAAGGGTACCGCCTCCAATGTTCATCTTTAAGGGTCCACAGCTTCAACTAGAAATAACATATGTGACCCGTACACTTTCACTCAACCTCCGCGGTATGATCTCTCGGTGGACCAAGAAAAGGTTGTTAAAAATCCCGAGCAAGAGGAAGTTACTCCAAAGATGAAGAGCCTGGAACAAAGCCTAAAAAACGTGCAAGGTGTGAGTGAAGAGTGTCTCATACTCCGACCTCTGTATATTTCCCCATTTCCACTTGCCAGTTGGCTTCAAGATGCCAAAATTTGAAAAGTACGATGGGCAAGGAGACCCGGTCGCTTATATGAAACGATATTGTAACCAGTTGAGGGGTACTGCTGGAAAAGAGGAGCTACTTATGGCCTATTTTGGGGAAAGCCTCACAGGAATCGCTTTCTGAGTGGTATACGGATCAAGAAATTGCTCATTGGCACGTGTGGGATGATATGGCTCGAGATTTTATCCGCCAGTTCCAGTATAATATGGACATCGCTCCTGACAGGAACACTTTATCCAATTTGAAAAGGAAAAGTGCGGAAAGCTTCCGCGAATATGCTGTCAAATGGCGTGAACAAGCTGTCAAGGTAAGCCATTTGCTGAGGCTATCAAAATTGGGAAAATGGATGAAAACAGTTTAAAATCGGTTGAATCTTGAGTCATGCTGCTTTTAAGGCCACGTCACAGTCTGCTCAGAATGGTTTGGAGGGTTTGATGAACAGAGATGGGTTTGAAGAGGGATCCATGATGGTGTCAAGCTCGAGGGGGGTCCGCAGGTCATTCAGCCAATCATATGTGCCTCATATCGTCCCACCACACTATTATCCCCTTCAAGATGATGCTTATGCTGTGGCACCGCCTCCCTATGAGGTGTTGAGCGCGCAATCTTACACGTAGCCACAATATTATACACAAAATCGAGCTCCACCTCTCATATATGCCCATCCTTACCAAGCTCCATATAATCCCCAACCAGATGTTCCCCAGTACAATCTTCGCCCAAGAGAGCCTTTCAGAAAGAATCAGTTCACCCCTATTGGTGAATCATATTCAAGTTTGTTCCAAAAGCTAATCAGGCTAGATCTATTGTAGCCAGTGGCCCCGAACCGGCCGAACCCCGAGTCCCCCTCGCACCGATCTGATGCTATATGTGAGTACCACTCTGGAGCAGTGGGACACAGTACAGAGGACTGTTGGACCCTCAAAAGGGCAGTTGAGGATTTGATTGAAGCTGAAAGAATCATTTTTCGGGATGAAGATGCTCCCAATATGATGAACAACCTATTGCCTGCCCACAACAATGGGCCCATAGTCGGAATGATTTGTAAAGATGAGGAATTTGATCCGGCACTGAAGGCCAGTGCAGCCATTGCCGAGACAGAAGAAAAGCCACAAAACGGTCACCAAGTCTGAAAGTTCTCCATCAGACGGGAGTCTCGGTAGCCAGTCTTGCTATCCTTTCTGCGTGCAGATTATCTCAGGGTATGATCCGGACATTTTACTTTATTGTCTTACTTTTCGATGTAAACCCTTCTATCTTCAAAACTGAAAAAAAAAATCAAAAAAAAATCAAAAATCAAAAATCAAAAATCAAATGAAATTAATATTTCATTGTCCAGGAATGTCTCTTTTCTTAATCTTGTCATTTTTCTTATTCTCTTTTCAGTTCTGTTAAATACAATTTCAATAACATGACATGTTTGCGGTCTTCATGCCCGGATCCTGAAAGTTGTCAGACCTCAAAATAATGAATCAAGAGTCGAAATGCAAAGAAGATAAGTTTGAGGAAATAAAAGAAAGAGTTTGAACAACGGAAGGAAAATTGGTTCCAGAATTGGAAAGGTCTATATATTACAACAAAAGTACTGCCAAAAGAGTGCGTTGTACTTGGGACACATCGAAGGAAATATCCTCAAAACAACTGTCAATACAAATATAGTAAAAAGGTACTATGTTGGATCCTCCATACAGTTCTAATATTCTCCAATTGGGATGACGAAGGCTTTTATTCTCGCTACCCAAACACTATCAACCCTTTGCAAATCCTTTGAGCCGGCTCCCATTATTTGATTACCCTCTTTGGAACCTAGAAGTGTTATTGAAAGATGAAATTAAGAAAAAAAAAAGTAGAAAAAGGAAAAAAAGGGGGAAGAAAAGGCAAAGAAAATGAAAAAAAAGAAGAAGAGAGAGGAAAAAAAGAAAATGAAATGAAAAAGAAAGAAAAAGAAAGAAAAACAAAACAAAAGAAAATCAAAAATAGAGTTTTCTGAACTACGTTTGACTTGATTCCGAAAGGATACATAGGAAACCTCTCTCTGGGGTTCAGTCACACCAAAATGAAAAACTCCAAAGTCCCCCAAAAAGTGAAACTGGGGCAAGTATTATAATGGTTCGGCGATGATCCCGACAAAAATGTTCCCAAAGTTGTAATTCAATCCAAATTCTTTTCACCCCAAACCTGGTTCAAGTCCTTCTGATCAATCGACGAAGAAGTTCAAAATTGGAGGATGGAGTTATTTGGATCTGATACAACAAAATGAGAGGAATAAAATGAGAGAGTCTTATTGGTGAAAACCCACACGGGCACCGTAAGGCGACGGTAAGCAGAGAAAATCAAAATGAGAGAGTCTTGTTAGTGAAAACCCAAACGGGCACTATAAGGCAATGGTGAGAAGAGAAATAAGAGAGGTCAGCTAGTGAAAAACTACAAAGGGCCCCACTGATCGAAAAGAATATCCTCACAGCCACTGGCGCCGATAAAGTCCTAGCAAGGTTTCTCGAATTTTTGAAGCAAAGTTGTGATGAATTTCTGAGAGTCGGACGGTTTACACATATCAGGCATCCAGTCCAAAAGGCACGTCATGTTCATTGAAGTCCGCATGTAGTCCAGATAAGTCCTTCTTTTCCTTTCCCCGAAAGGGACACTTCTTGTTTTTAAATCATTCTCCATTCCATTGTTTGAATCCCTTTCGGTCTAACACTGTTCCAAAACTAAGATAAAGAAGGGATGGCAAAATTGATTTACAGGGTTCTCATTTGGCGTGAGTTAATATGCAGAAAGGCACCCAGCCTCGTCAAGGGCATCAAGTCAACCCCGACTAGCCATGGCGGCTGATGCTTCGAAATCACAACTCTTGGAAGGAGAAAATCAAATTAAAGCGTCTATAAAGGCAATTGAAGTTGAAAAGGTTGAGTCCCACGTGGCTAACCGCCTAGGCAAAAGTTGAAGAAGCCAAGGCCCGCCAAATGCTCTGAAATTGAAATTGGAAGAAAGAAGCCAAAAAAGAAAGGCCTATAAAGGCGAAATAAAGTTGGAAGAGGTTAAGTCCCATGCAACTAGCCGTTGTAGCAAAGTTTGAGGAGCCGAAAGTTTCCCAATGTTCCGAAGAAAAAAAAATGAAAAAAAAGAAGAAAAGAAAAAAGAAAAGGAAGTCAGAAAGGAAAGGCCTACGAAGGTAAAATAAATTTGAAAAGGTTGAGTTCCACCAACCAACCACCATGGCAAAATCTGGAAAAAAAACCCAGAGGTTCTCAGGGCCTAGAATAAAATTGGTCCCCAGAAAACAAACAGTTGCAATTGAGATCTTCATTAAAGAAGCTGGGCCGAGATGAAGCGATTGAAACAATCAAGGCCACAAAACCAACCATCATTTCAAACTAACAATTGTTCTTTTTTTGAAAATTTGAAACAGGTGCAATCCAAAGCAACCGAGCAAGAAGCAGGTGCAACCAAAAAGGAAAATAAGTGTGCAAGTGCTAGAAACCGCACTGCAGCAATAATCAATCCAAAAGGGAAGTTTCCTTCAAGTTCTATCCTGCATTTTTACTCATGTTCTTAAACTTAAAAAAAAAATAAAAATAAAATGAAGAATGATGAAAAAAAAAGAGGAAGAAAAGTTCCAAAATCATGGTAGCATAGGGCCTCCAATCTCTAGCTGCATCCTTCCAACATAGGGCCTCATTCCCTAGTTACCCACGGCATAACCCGAGGATCTTTTTCCCGTTTCCCTGGCATAACATGTGGACCTCCCTGGCATAACCCAAGGAGCCCTTTTCTTTTAATCCCGGCATAACCCGTGGACCTCTCTGGCATAACCCGAGGACCAATTTTCTTTTATCCCGGCATAACCCGTGGACCTCCCTAGCATAACCCAAGGAGACCTTTTCTTTTAATCCCGGCATAACCCGTGGACCTCCCTGGCATAACCCAAGGAGCCTTTTTCTTTTATCCCGGCATAACCCGTGGACCTACTTGGCATAACCCAAGGGCCTTTTTCTTTCAATCCCGGCATAACCGGTGGACCTCCCTGGCATAACCCAAGGACCATTTTTCTTTTACCCCGGCATAACCCGTGAACCTCCCTAGCATAACCCAAGGACCTTTTTCTTTTATCCCAGCATAACCCGTGGACCTCCCTGGCATAACCCAAGGAACCTATTTTCTTTCAATCCCGGCATAACCTATGGACCTCCCTGGCATAACCTAAGGAGCCTTTTACTTTTATCCCGGCATAACCTGTGGACCTCCCTAGCATAACCCAAGGAGCCTTTTTTCTTTCAATCCCGGCATAACCCGTGGACCTCCCTGGCATAATCCAAGGAGCCTTTTACTTTTATCCCGGTATAACTCGTGGACCTCCCTAGCATAATCCAAGGAGCTTTTTTTTATCCCGGCATAACCCGTGGACCTCCCTGGCATAACCGAAAGAGCCTTTTTTCTTTCAATCCCGGCATAACCCGTGGACCTCCCTGGCATAACCCAATGAGCTTTTTTCTTTTAATCCCGGCATAACCCAAGGAGCTTTTTTCTTTTAATCCTGAAATAACCCGTGGACCTCTCTGGCATAACCCAAGGACCATTTTTTTTTATCCCCGCATAACCCGTGGACCTCCCTGGCATAACCGAAGGACCTTTTTCTTTTATCCCGGCATAACCCGTGGACCTCCCTAGCATAACCCAAGGAGCCTTTTTTCTTTCAATCCCGGCATAACCCATATACCTCCCTGGTATAACCCAATGAGCCTTTTTATTTTATCCCGACATAACCCGTGGACCTCCATGGCATAACCCAAGGACTTTTTTCTTTTATCCCGGCACAACCCGTGGACCTCCCCGGCATAACCCGAGAACCTTTTTCTTTTCCGGCATAACCCGGTCATTTTCCAGCATAACCTGGTAATCCTCCCAATTTAAAGCTTCATTCCCAAGGATACACAATCCTGATTTTTATTGCTTTCAATGAAAAGGTAATTTAGATTTGTGTCGCAAATAACTCACAAAATTTTCCTAGTGAAAACTAGGGCAAAAAATTTTGTTCGTTTGTTTGTTTGGTGCCTGGACAAGTTTTACTTCAAGGCACAGGATTCGAGATGACCAAAAGAATGAGTCTCAATCCAGAATAAAGGAAAAGAAGAAAAAGAACAAAAAAAAGTGAATTCAAAGTGTCGAGGCAGACAGAAATGCGGGCTGCTCAAAACTTGAGTGAAGTCACAAGCTTCGCCTGTCCCGCCTTGATCCAATGCTAAAGAAAGAACCAACACCTACAGCTTGCGAGTGTCAAGATTCAGATCGGGGTCTGCAGCAAGAGCTAGCCAAGACTCAAGATCAAGCTTCAAGAAATTTATAGATAGGAATCTTGTCACTCGTAACTGATAGGCTTAGCTAGCTTAGCTTTTTACTTTCCATTTTGGTGTAATAAGGAGCTCAACAAGCAGAAACAACAGCAACAGCAGTGAAATCATAGCTTCCCGGTAGTCCCAACTACCAAAACTTCCAGAACTACACTGACCTAATTCCTTTATAGCCAAGGATATGTAGGCAACCTCTGAAGCAAGGTTCGGTCAGAATTTTTCAAAAAATGCTTCTCATAGAGTTCCAAATGGGCAAAAATCCCTCATGTTGCTCACTTTATCTTTGCTTGAAAAGTCTTCATGTTTCCGAGAAAAGAGGGGCAACTGTAAGCACGTGATTTTTGCCCTATATGAAATACTCCTATTAAATCCCAAGAAAATAGATTTTTTGTTAATTATTTGACATTTTAGGAATTTTTATAGAATTTTTAATTATTTGCATTTTGTGCATGTTTAAGTTTTATTTAAATCATGAAAAATATCAAAAAATATCACGCATGACATTTAGGCTTTATTTTTATATTTTCGGATTAATTGGTAGTTACTTATTTTATAAAATAAAAATCATAAAAAATGCTTTATTTTTACACTTTTGCTTTTTATTGATTTTTTCTCTTTTAATTTAAAATTAAGTAGCTTTTATAATTTTTATAATTAGCCAATTAGTTTAATTTCACGCTTTTGGAAAATTTAGAATTTTTATTTTTCTAGGATTTTTAATTAAAAGAAAAAAAAATAGAAATTAAAAGAAGGAATTGGAAAAGGATTTGTCTTGTGAATTTGGGCCAAATCCTATACC
Source organism: Nicotiana glauca (assembly GCA_026770625.1). Classification (NCBI taxonomy): domain Eukaryota; kingdom Viridiplantae; phylum Streptophyta; class Magnoliopsida; order Solanales; family Solanaceae; genus Nicotiana; species Nicotiana glauca. Next base: position 77,219 of record MU668456.1, read on the forward strand.
CAACTAGTGTCCAATTAGGACCAGCCCAAGTGCTCACCACCCCAGCCCAAGAAAACGGGTCAAACCCATGACCCGACCCATTTTTTTCCTTCCTTTTAAAACCTATCATTCCTAACCTAAAAATCAGATTCTAGAAAAAGATCCTTTACCCCTAACACAAAAAAGAGCACCGCAGAGCCTAAGGAACACACAATTCGCCCTCTCCTGTTCATCTTCTTCAAGAGTCAAAACCAAAAACTCCCTTTATTTTTCTCTGGACAACACACACACACACAAACGCATTTGGCGACAAACCAAAAGCAAGAAGAAAATTCGAAGTTTCAAAAGTTTGGAAAGCTGAAAAATAATAAAAGAGATTTCAAAAACAAAAAGGAAGAAAAATCGGAGAATAGCGAGTTTCGAAAGGCTGTGTTGATTTTCACTACATTCTCCTCTCAATTTCTGGTTCGTCCGAGTTGTATTTGGAGTTCGAGGTCTGAAGCTATGTTCTGCTTTCCAAGTTTGCTGGGCCTCTTCACTTTCTCTTAGCCTTTATTTGGCTATTCAAGCTTCTATTTACTGATGTTAGAGGTATTTATCTCAAAGCTAAAAAATATAAGGTTGTTTGAATATTTGTGTACTATAAATTTACTGAAAATTGCTACGATATGGATGTGTTCTGTTCATCTCTGTGTTTGAAGGTTTTGATTGTGAAAATGGTTGGTTAAAAGATAAACTTTGATATTTTAGCTTAAAGGGTCTGTTTGGTATTGTTCTTGACCGGTTTCCCTCGGGTTTGACTTATCTTTGAGAAGTATAAATCAACGTAATAGGACATGTTGTTATTTTGTTATTTGCACGACTTATAGTGCATCATAAATGGATTTCAAAGTATTAATCAATGGCTATGCTGCATTTTATTTCTCCTTCATGTGCTGAATCTTCTTGATAAGGTTGTTTTCAATATATTTCAAACCGAATAGATTTTGTGATGATTTTGTTTATTTGTTAGGTGATTCTTCTTAAAGCATTATATGTTTTTTAAAGGTTAATAGACCCACGTCAGTTAACTCTTAGCTCTAATGTTTAACCATTTTTTTCTCTTTTCATTTAATTTATGGGCTATTACTCCATGATGTATAGTGTTTGGTTAAACCACAAATTCTTTCTGTATTTCATGATGTATACTACTTTACCTTCACGTTAATCTCAAATATAGGAAATGGTTACTTCTCGAATATCGCAGTTGCTTTAGGCGCTCTAATTAATTAAATCATCATTGCTACGGGTACGGTTCTCGTGGCGTAGTTGTGATACCTAATTTTAAATTAGTTTTAAATATGAACATTCATAGTTTGTTTTAGTTGAGTAAAATCTTTTGAAATACATCGAGGTGTGCCGTGCCAAATAAAATCTCAAATGCATGGCCCTCGCTTAATTGTTTCTTTTAAATCCTTAGAACTCGAGGCGTGCCATTTAGCGAATTTTCATGGCCCTCGCGAAGTTGCAAACACGTAGTTGCTTTAGGCGCGTTATTTTAATAATATTACCTTCCTAAATTCGGGTGTGCATTTCATATGAACCAAATTCAAATCCTAAAATGTTAAATAAAATGTGTTTCGGATTGCGGGTGCATTTCATGTGACGCGATCCAAAGATACGTTTTAGACGACGTTCAATCATCTTTAAAAATGAATAAAAGCGGTTAATAAGTTAAAATTATACCATAGGCTAAAACATTTATTGAAATCAGATAATAGGCCAATTGTAATAGTTTAAGCGACCGTGCTAGAACCACGGAATCCGGGAGGGCCTAACACCTTCCCCCAGGTTAACAGAAATCCTTAGTCAGAATTTCTGGTTCGCAGACTTCACAAGGAAAGTCGAAATCTTCCTCGATTTGGAATTCAAAATAAACCGGTGACTTGGGATACCAAATAAACTATCCCAAGTGGCGACTCTGATTAATAAATAATCCCATTTTAAATAATGTCACTTAAAGTGGAAAAACTCCCTTATACACTATCCTTCGGGATGGTGTGTAAAAAATAAGGTGTGACACTAGTGAACAAAGTTCTCCTACCCCATGCTGAGAGGAGGTCCATGGCTTCAAAATCAGACTTGTATCTAATATAGGCACTAGATGGATTTTCAGGTGTGAATATGTCTGCTATCATGATTGAGCACATGTAGAAGGTAGCCACTTTCAAGGATAGATATCATGGTCTTCCGTATGGGTTCCTCCTTACGCATGTGTTTAAGTTCTTAAAAGTGCTACTAGGATAGTGCAAAGTACGGACCAAGAAGCAGGCCTTTTCTCACATAGCTTCGGAGGAATGTAAGTGCATCGAGAAGAATTGGGTGGGGGGGGGGATCGACAATCTCTCAGCTCATTAATGCACAAAACAGTGCAACTGAGGAGATTTGAAGATTGAAGGCGAGGAAAGCTATCATGGAAGGTCAGCAGGCCCAAGGGGCCTTATAGTCAAATAAGGAGGTAGTACGTTTGACAAAAGAAAATGTTGATCTCAGGGCACAAGTGGAGAACCTGAAAGAAGAACTGTTGATCGAGAAAAAGTCCGTGAATGCCCGAATAGACCTAGTTCTTCAAACCCTTGCTGCAGCTTCCAAGCTCTCTACTTCTAGTGCCCCTTAAACAACCCCTTCAGTGACCAATTTTTGGATTTTTTTTCTTGTTTTGATGAATTTGCAGTTGTTTTTGTTTCTTTTATTTTGTTTTGATATGGATGGGATGTAGCAGTACTGCTCCTAATGACAACACTCCAATGTTTGCCTTTGTTGTATAGCAAAGGCATATGTTTTATATATAAAAACTATCCTCTTATGCTATCTAAATGCTTATGATTCTTAGTTTCTCTTTTATATCATGTTGTGTGCACATATGTGGCATGAGTTAGCTAGGCTAGACTTCTTTATGCTGATTCCCTGCTTGTGTATTTTTAATGATTCCAAAAGAGGGAAGTATAATTGAAACATGGACTAATTAAGGGGGAAGCATAAAGTCAGAAGGTACTTGTTTTTTGTTGCTTCATCTGGTTATTTCTGTTCTAAACATATGTTATCGATGTCTAAGTTTGTCATCATCAAAAAAAGGGAAAATGCTTTACTATATCTAGCTAGCTTATACTATACCACAACACTTACTTTGATTTATTATCATCATGACCCAAAATCCCTCTGAAAGAGTCGTGATGACACCTAGTCTCTAAACTAGGTAAGCCTAACATTTACTAAAATAACATTAATATTTACTGACTTTAAATTAAAAAACTATCAATAAATCACAATTCCCAAATCCGGTGGTGTAGTTATATAAAATAAATACAACATTATTCCAGAACGAGAAGGAATCAATGGAACGTATATACAAACAAAGGTGACTCCGAGTCCTGCGAACACAACAATAGGCTATCGTGAGTCTCCACCGTGATAACCCGCACAACTACTATCGATCAATACCTGGATCTATACACAAAAATGTACATAAGTGTAGTATGAGCACACTATGACAGTGCCCAGTAAGTATCAAGACTAACCTCGGTGGGGTAGTGACGAGGAATAGTCAAGACACCTACTGGTCAAATGAAATGAACAAGATATGATAGTAAAATATCGAGATAAAGATAACGAGATAATATCAATAGCTGAGAGAAATCAAAATACAAATAGTAGGAACAATAAAGGAAGAACACGTGTTGTGACGAATGATACCCAGGTAAATCAGATAACCAAGTAAATCAGATAACCAAGTAAGTCAGATAACCAAGTAAATAAGATAACCAAGTAAATCAACACTGACATAACAGGAACAAAGACAAGTAAGAATGTATTCAAATAAAGAAGGCAATACCAACTCAATCAATCACATCATGTCTAATACACAATCCCGACCATCTCAATCCTCGGTTTCTCATATCATAATTCCAACTTTCGCACCTTCAGCACACATGGAACCTTATGCCCCCATATTTTTCATCTCACTTTTAACAACAAAATCCACATGTTATACTATAAATACTGTCCGTACAAATGCACTCAAGATGTTCAAGAAGTCTCATTTATCTAGTATAAGTAAATTACAATTTCTAAACTAATTAGGAAAGTCAGCAAGAAAATATGAGGTTGTTTCTTTTGAAATAATTTGAGTAAAGAAAGTACCCCTTTCAATTAGAATACAACATCGACTAGATTATTACCTTTAATATGGGAGTTAATAACTTAAAACTTAGTAGAAATTCTCTTTTAAGTAAAATATGACCTCAGACGGTTTAAGGGGATATAATTGAGAAACTAATTGAATTAAAAATGTAATAATTTTTTGAAGTTTGAAGTATTTGAATGTCTATATATATAAATACGGCGAAGTATTGAAAACACTGTAGGTTCCAACACAAAGGATCACAACAATAAAGGAAATTAAACCGTTAAAACACTTGAATTGATAACAATAAATAAACACAACAACAGAAAGTGCACGGCATCATCCTTCGTGCTTTTACTCCCGTTCTCACCATAAGAATAAATATTCACTTTTATTCTTCCTTGTTGCAGCGTGCAACCCGATCCCAATCATATATTACTGTTGCGGCGTGCAACCCGATCCAAATCATATAATACTATTGCGGCATGCAACCCGATCCAAATCATACAATATCGTTGCGGCATGCAACCCGATCCAAGTCATATAATATTATTGCGGCATGCAACCCGATCCAAATCATATAATATTGTTGCGGCGTGCAACCCGATCCAAATCATATAATATTGTTGCGGCGTGCAACCCGATCTCATATATACAAGTCAACACCAATCACAAAGAATCTCGGCAAGGGAATAATAAGGAAACAAAAATATCCCAGCAAGAGAGTCAACAACAAGAATAAACACATCCCGGCAAGGGAACCAACAGTAAGAATGAAATATGTCCCGGCAAGGGAATCAGCTATAACCAAACTTGCACCAACAATTACTTCACAAGAAAACCTCAACTAAGCAACAAGATATAATAAGCAAGTGATAACTACACCGGTAACTACAATAATTGGACATGTAATCTATTTGCACGAAGTCATAGAGGAACTCACAATCAAGAAGTATCAAAGTAATAAGGAACGAAATCACTTCAATTAAGACAATTAAGGGTCAAAGCAACACGTAAGGATTAGAGGAAAGCTAACAACATCATGTGGAGCATATAGAGACAATTGAGGCAATTATTACACTCAATCATAACGGAACACTTTCCACATATTGAACATAAGGTCCTAAAAAACCCTAAAGCATATTTCCCATAGATAAGTCCGAGCACACACTTATCACCTCGTATGCATGGACTACAATTAGCATAGAAGACTCAAATTCTAAGGGAAAAGTCCCGCACACAAGGTTAGAAAAGATACTTACCTCAAAGACGACAAACCGATACTCTAAAATGCACTTCTCAGGTGAAAAGACCTCCAAACGGCTCATATATAACCAAAAATGACTTGAATACGTCTAATAGTGCAAGAGAAATAATTCCAATTAACAAAACTATGATTCCTATATAATTTGCAAAAAGTCAACTCCCCAGGACTACACCTAGGATCCCGTCAAAATTTATAAGAATCGAATACCATTGCGATACGATTTTCGCCCATACAAAAATTATCTAATTCCGATACCATTTGGTCATTCAAAGCATCATTTTACATTTTTAAAAGATTTTACAATTTTTCCCAAATTTACCTTTAGATTCTCATGAATTTGATGTTAAATCTAAGGTATAATCACAAAATATAGTTGAAAATTGATTAGAGACACTTACCCAATGATTTGGAGAAGTTTGGATACTTGGAAAATCGCCCATGGAGGTTTAGGGTTTGATAAAATTGAAAAATGGGTGAAAATCTCATCAAAAACCTTATTTAACAGGCCTCAGATGTCGCATTTGCGAACACCTCGCAATTATGAACAACGCAGGGCTGGCAGAAGTCGTATTTGCGACAAAAATCTCGCATTTGCGAATTGGGCATCGCAAATGCGATAAAAAGTTCGCATTTGCGACCACACCAGAACCAGCAATTTTTCCTGACACGAAAATGAGCATAACTTCCTCATACGATGTCCAAATTCGATAATTCTTTTTTCTATGGCTCTGAAATTTTGATACGGATCTAATGGTTAAAAAAATTGGATATCATTTGCTCAATGTGGTATTATTTTTGCTTGAAGAAACAACGTTGAAGCATCCAAAAATAAGCGCAACATAGCCTAAACCTATCCGAAACTCAACAAGCCCTCAGGGCTCCAAAACAAACATGCACGCAAGTCTTAAAACATCATACAAACTTACTCGTGTAATCAAATAATCAAAATAACATCAAAAACTATGAATTTAACCTCAAAACTCATGATTTTCTAACTTTTCAACTAGACATTCAAATCACGTCAAATCAATTTTGTTTTTCACCAAATTTTACAGATAGGACTTAAATATCATAACAAACTTGTACCGGGTTCCAAAACCAAAATACGGGCCCGATACCAACGAATTCAAATATTAATTTATTTTTTTATTTCCTTTACAAACTAGGATAATAATTTTCTTCAAAAATTATTTTTCTAAGGCTAGGGACCTCGAAATTCAATTTCGGGCATACGTGCAAGTTTCATATTTTATCGCGGACCTCTCAGGATTGTCGAAACACAGATTCGGGTCCGTTTACCAAAAATATTGACCAAAGTTAACTAAAACCAAATTTTGACTCTAGAATTTACTATTTTTTTTCTTCATATTTTCACATAAAAGCTTTCCGGTTTCATGCCCAGATTACACCCACAAGTTGATACACATAATATGAAGCACATGTGACCTCAAACTGCCGAACCGGACGAATGCTCAAAATGACCGATAGGGTCATTACAATTATGGCCAAGGTCTGCTACCCTACTCCTGGTTACTCTCTCGTTGCTTATCCTATATGTATAAATTTAAGTCCCTTAATACTTCTTGTTTACTATTCATCTTAAGAATGACAGCCTAATCCCATCTCACACTTTGGAATATTCATCCATCTATTGTCGATTCACCTTAATGTTGATCTATAATATACCACTAATCACTTGAAACCTCTTATGTAATATATTGTCACTAGGGCTCACATCTCATCGAGGAACATCTGGAGTTATTTGCCTGATCCACTTAGGGTAAAAACTATATTTCAATAACTGTATTATATAGCATCCCAACGTGATTCACCTTATGGGGGTATTTTGATCCTACGATTCATGAAATCTCTTTTCTTTGAATCATTACCCAATCAAACGCCTAAAATTCATCATCTTATCTATCACAATTACACCCTTATTCTACCACTAGGGCAGCATTCTATCTCTTCTAAATTTTCCTAGTCTTAAACTCCTCTAAGTTCACTTATGCTATACCGAGCTTTTTATAACTTATGGAAACCATCAGCTCTCTTGTTGTGATGGGTTTAATCCTGAGGACTTACCTATTCTCGTCACCTTCTAACTCACCTTTTCTTATCCTTACTCCTGTATGTCTAAAACCTTGTCGCTCTACCATAATTTAGCTTGTGGCCTCTATATATATATATATATATATATATATATACTACTCGCTACCTTCCTTTAACTTGCTAGCACCATAGATTTTCTTATGTTATTCTAGAACCTCAAGCGAGACATCATATCATCTATAACTCTTCTTTAAACTCTTAATTAGACCTCTTTGTACCTGGAAACCATAGGCTGGAAGATATGCCACTGACAACAACACTATCATTTTTTGATATAGAGTTACGACACTTCCAGTCTTCTATATAATATCTGGATTATTCTTAACGTTTTGTACTTGGGCATCTCGCACCTTCTTTACCCATACCTTACTTACCTTTAAATCTTGCATCGTATCTTCTATCTCTTTCATAACCTCTCTTCCACAGAGGTGGAATTCACATTCATACCTTAAAGCTCTACTATAATACGTGCATATCATGTGCATCGGCAAAGGTGACACGCTGACCTCTTATGAGGTTGGTACTGTTCTAACTAGATTTATCGTAAAACCATTATAGAATATGGTCGTTACTCTATCTCTTTTGTACCTCTGATATTTAGAGGGATTCTACAATGTTCTAAATTAGGATTTCTATACTTATCGGGATCTAATAATAAGACTCCTAATTTACTTAGCTAATGTAACTCTAGTTTCCATTTCTATCTCAGCCTTTAAGTAGGCTTACTTTATCTTCTGATCCGTGGCTCAGGGTATTATTTATTACTTTGGCACCTCTTAGACACTATGGAATATCCATGATATAACCTTCTAGCAATTCAAGCTGTTATCTGTGACGTGGACTCAATTTTTTCTTTTAACTTATACTGGAGTATCCTATGGATATATCATTGTCAACATATATACTGCATGGATAACACTCCAAAATCTTAAGTGTGTTCATAACGTAACTAACTCTAGGTCATAGATCGAATAATTTATTTTGTGCCTTCTCATCTCTCGTTAAAAGTAAGCAATTACTTTTCTTGGTTGTTCTGCCACTTGTTGCATGAATACTTGGCTTATCTTAGTGCCCACATATGTTGGAATTTTGTGCAAAAAATATGATCTCAAATATTACTTTAATTTTTCTTCTCGTTCCTTATTCACAATAGGTACCACTTTCTTATAGAGTGCATACAATGTTATAGTGAAACTATTGTTACAAGACCATTATTTATTTAGGTCACCATGCTTAGTTTGAAGCCTTCTTCCTTATTTCTTCAGCTTATCCCATCATATACCTAACCGAATTTTTGATGTTCTTACTTACCTATAAATATCCTTAGTTACATACCTCCGTGTCCTTATTCTCGTAGGGTTACTTTTGAACTCAAATTTTTTTTGTCACCCCCTAGCACTCTCTTTTATTTCCATAACACTTTTATGGCAACTATAACTACCTCAACTCCTATCTAAATATTTATCAAGGTTTACGATATCGTATCTACGAGACTGAATTCCTTATGCCGGGGTTCACTAGGTTTATGTTGCACAATCTGCTGATTTATCTGTATCCTCTTATCTAGCCATAACTAGGCTCTTCCTGAATTGACTACTAACTACTCATTGGTCCATTATCATATCTATATTTCGTGTGGTCTCTCTTGAGTTGTTTCCTTTGTCTTGACTTACCTATCACATTGGCTCCTTATGTATCAAGTGTTCATTCGCTCTTATTTATCAATAACACCCTGGGAGGGAACCCTTACTGCATCTCCCCGCCATTGTGCTTGTATGATGTTCTGGAGTCATAACATATATATAGGATCTGAATAAATGCAAGCTCACCCCTTTTGCCTTGTTACCGCATTCTTCCTTTACTAGTCCATAGTTACCTCTTCATCTTTGGTATCTTTTTACATCTTCCCTGACTCTTACTCGTCTTGCGGTAACCCTTCTATACCAGGGATATCTGAATTTCTTACGTGTGAGGGTGATTCCTAGTGTAACTGGCACACTTAGTCCCTTAAGCATAAACCTTCTCACATTTCTTGCTTTAGGAAAGTGTCTTCTTGAATGACCTTTAAAGGTTATTCTTCCATAGTCCATTCTATCATGCCGGAATATAATTTCTAAAATTCTTACGATGCTAACTATTATCGAATCATTTGGTCCTTAAATCATGTTTGATTTTTTTCTCGTTTACTAGCCTATGTTGATTTATATTACTCCCGGGGGGTCTAACTTAGCCTTATGGTAATTACGTTGGAGTTGCCAACTCATTTTCTCGAAATGAGGATATGACTTTGCGGCTTATACTCTTTTATAGTCTCAAGGCATGTTACCTCTTGTCTTTTACTTTACTTGACTATAGACTATGTCCTCCTGTCATATTACGATTTACCGTTACCACCCTTTGATCACATCTTACTCCTAATGCTTTATTTACTCTCTTCTTATTCTCCATCTAATATCTCTATTTATTGCCTTATTCTAAGAACTTCAACAAAATGTTCTTTCGCTTTTATCTCCCTTTGCTTCATCTCACTAGCTCTTCGGGTTGCCTACTATTTTCTTTCTACTAGGGGCGGGAGTTATATTAAAGTAAATATTTATCCCTTTTAGGATGCTACTACATGCCTTCTGATATTTTTGAACGTTTTAGTATTTATATCTGACTGTACTATTCTAGAGTGCACCATTTAGTATGCACGATCGAATAAGGCCTCAAACAGGGCCACGCCGTCAAGAATTCTCTCTCTCTGCTCTATTAGCCTCTGGCTAGTTGTAATTTTTCAAATTGCAAGCATCTCTATAGTTAGCAAACATAAGTCTTAGCTCGAACTTTTATGACTCATCTCTATAGCACGATGTAGATTTGAAAGAAGGGTAGCAGACTCCTAATGCCTTATAGCTTCCTGTTTATATAATGTGGTGCACAACACATCTATAAATAAGGCTTTACTAGGCACGACTTGTAGACTCCCTAGGATAGAACTGCTCTAACATTAAGTTTGTCACGCCCCAAACCTGAAGAGGTATGGCCGGCACTCGGTGCCATACTCGGCTATGGTGTACCATTCTTTAACCATAAACTCTAGAGCGGTAACCCTCAACTTAGGCCGATGAGGCCATATTCTAAATCATCTAAAAATAATGTCTCTCTTATCTGGTTAAACATACCCAAAAGCTGATATATATAATTGTGCAGGCCGACGAAGCCGCCATGAACATCTATTGCTATACAAAATATACAGGACTCTTCTACAAGCCTCTAGAGGTAACTAAACTGTACCATGGTCGGGACAGGTCCTCGACCTACCCATCAAACCTGTATATATAAAATGGACATCAAGGTCTAGACCTGGTAACTATGAGGAAGTGGAGCTTACCAACCAAACTGATGTTTGACTCCGTCTGCTGGGAGGTCTGTCCAACTGTCAATCAAGACCTACAAACATGAAATGCAGCATCTCCGGCAAAAGGGACATCAGTACGAAATAATGTACCGAGTATGTAAGGCAATAGAATAACTGAAAGTTGAAACTGAACTGATAATATAATAACTGAAAGTAATTGGGAGTCAAAGATCATTTGAAGATATGCTTACATACTGATACTGACTCAACTCTCACAATATAGTAAGTAAAATAGCTATCCGGCCTTATAAGGCTCGGTATGTGCAACTGGTATGCCGTAGTAGGCTCGCTCATAGGCGCTCGACCATACTAGGCTCTGCATCTCGGCCATTCTAGGCTCACTCATAGGCACTATGTCACAGTAGGCTCGGTATATGACTTACCACCTGATATGAGGTTGCCCAATAGGGGGCTATCCATCGATTATATCTCGATGGTGGTGAAAATACTGTAATACTCTCTATATATAGACTCTCTACTCTCTTGGCTGAAAGAAGACAATACTAAACTGAATATGAAGTCCCGATAAGGAAGAATACTATAAATTATAAGACTAGGATAATGTACATAAGTTCAAGAATATGAACTTCTCTTTATGTCTCGTTATGAAACACATGTAGTTATGGGATCCTGCCAAAATGAAGAAAGGTTTAGCCTAACATACCTTAACCTCGTTGAGCCCTTAATAACTTCCAAACAACTTTTCAAACAACTCAACTCAGTCTACCGTAGCATAAGGAGATTGAAAACCAGTGCTGAGTAAAGGCTAAGTCTATAACTTAAGCTGGTAGCTCTTTTTATGTAAATTTGGGCAGCATATCCCTTGTAACAAGGGCCTCATCCAATATCATATACCAACAACAACAACAGATCAATATAATAAGAAGAACATCAACAATAGGGTATAAAATTTTTCATTAAAAAGTGTCACGACCCAATTTCCATACCCGTTCGTGATGGCGCCTCTCGTGAAGACAAGGCCAGCCAACTAACCCAATTAGTTTATTTAACACTTACTAAACATAAATAGATGGAAAATATATCTTAAAGAACATTAATTATCAATATTATAGCCTAACACAACCCTGTCACAAGTCACGAGCATCTAGGAGGATCTTTATTACAATTTCAAAGTCTATAATACATAGAGTAAAATTCGAAAATCAAGAAGAAGAAGAAAATTGGTGTCGCGAACGCCGGCGGTCACCTTGCTTAGCTATTATAGCAACACCTTCAATCCGCTATTAACCCGCTACCGGGTGATCAATACCTGCAACTGCACGCGAGGTGCAGGGAGTAAAGTGAGTACTTCCAACTCAGTGGTAATAAAAGCGAATAATATCTAAGCGATAAGAAAACACGTATGAACACTCCAAAATTCTATAAAAGACTGTTAAACTCTTTGAGGAAAATAGTAAAATCGTAACACCAAGAAAATCCTTTAGAAAATCTCAAGCTCTGTTACAAATCTCTTTTGAAAAATATGCCTTTTCAACAGTTGCAAAAATAATTTCCACAAGTAGGAATTAATCAGAAAT
>MU668457.1:3352-46755 GCA_026770625.1 Nicotiana glauca
TTATTGCTTGAAGTCCTGTCATTGCTGATCTTCTTCTTCTATTTCACCTTAGAACTCATTGAGTTTGTTTTGCATTTGTCCAGGTAGACTCCTAATCTTTGAAGATGTAATCAGAGTTTTAAAGTTATAAAGTTATTAAACAAGTTCGCTAGCTTTTAATTCTGTTTACTTCATAGACGTAGAGTTATATAGATTGATATGTAATTTGTTAGGACATTATATGTATAAATGGGATTGTGGACTGTATGGACTTTGAACTTGCACTTATATTTCTTTAGTTAGCTTAGATATCACGTAGAAATCGCATGAAGTAGATAAATAGAAAACAAGTTACATAGGTTATCGATTATAAAATTGGTTAAAGCCTGCTTGGTTGAAATTTTGAGATCCACATCTGTTATTAAACCATGAAATGTAATTAAAATACATTTGTTAGTATAATTCAGTTGATTATTTAAAAAGTATGAGTTAGTTAGATTTCAATATCGTTAATGGTCCTGAGTTGTTTAAACTAGCTTTGGTCCTTAAACTCACGTAGTATGGTATAAAATAGGAATTTAAGTGTGAACGAAATTCAGGTTGCAATTCAAATATATTTGTTGAAAGTTAGATTAATGTTTCCAGTTAAACAAAACAATAAGATAATTCTGCACTTGAATAAATATAGGTTTCGACTGATAAATAATATGTAAATCAGACTTAATTAATCTGAGTATCTAAACAGTAGTATCCAAATAAAAATTAGTGTTAATATTTCTAGTTAATTTCTGATATTGAAGTTACAATATTTGTTTACATATATGATTAGTTCAATAAAAACGTTTGAATCTGTTTTGGATTGATTAACGATTTAGGCCTGATCAGGCAAAGAAGCCAGATTCAATCGTGATGGCTTATAGGCCCATAAGCCATGAACTCGTAAATGTGAATCGGGTTTTAATCAACCATATGCACCACTATGCATTTCCCTTTATTGGTTCGATTTCCCGGCCCAAAACACGTAATGGCCTGGATGTGAATGGAATATATAATTGGACAGCATTAATAGTTATTTTAGATAGGGGAAAAACAATAATAGAAAACATAGCACACCATAGGTTTGGCCTTTTAAAAAATGAAATGAGATGAGCCTCGTTAGAAAACAAAAATGCACGGGGCCCTCAAATAACTATTATAAAATCTTTAGATTCGGAAGGACCGTTTAGCTAATTTCACGGTCTTTCCCAAAGTAATAAGACATAGATGTTTTAGGCGCAATTTTAATATACATTCTCAAGTACGGGTGCACATTTATGTGATCCAAATCTTACTCTCAACGAAGTCGAAATGTATTTAAAGCCACAGGCGTACTGGTACGGTGTGGTTAAAAAATGCATTTTCACGACAATGCAATTCCTTAAAATTGAAAAGAGGAATACTAATGTACATAATTGAAATATATAATTGAAATCAATTAAAAACAAATACAACAGTTGAGTGACCGTGCTAGAACCACGGAATTCGGGAGTGCCTAACACCTTCTCCCGGATTAACAGAAGTCCTTATCCGGATTTCTAGTTCGCAGACTGTAACAGAGTCAAACTTTCCTCGGTTCGGGATTAAACTGGTGACTTGGGACACCATTATATTCTCTAGTGGCGACTCTGAAAAATTTAAATAACTAATCCAGTTTCGACTATCCTTAAAATGGAAAAACTCCTTTCCCTTCTTTATTATATCCCTTTCCGGGGTATAGTAAAACAAGCGGGGCTTCCTGGTAAAAAGTAAGCGGTAAAAAGGAGGTGTGACACATATATGTCTATGGTATTAATATTTGCAAGAATGCATTTACAACTCCTATTCTTCAACCAAACAAGACAATTAAGTAGATGTCTATCTTAATTGTGAATTCTTCACCCGATGCCCGAGATTCAAAACTTGTTTAATTTGATTCTATATGCAACCAAGAATTTCCTTTGTCAAGTTTAATTCAAGATTCGTAAATAATATTTCACTGTTAGCTACGCAGTAAAATAATTAAGAGCATAATCAAATAAACAACCCATAACGATAGATTCAAGATCTTCAATCTAAGCTTTAAACAACAAGATCATCTAACACCCATGACCCCAGAATATTTGGGTTTTTAGCTACTCATATTCACATAAAAATCAACAATAAAAGTCTTAAACATAATATAAACAAGCAAATAGAAGAAAGTTTAGAAGAACTCTTTGAATCCTTACTGCAAGATGTTGTTCTTCTTCTCCTTTCTTAGCTCCAAGATGAAGCTCCTCCTTCTTCTATGGATTTTTCTCCCTAAAAATCTAATCTCTTCTCAATAATGGAGCTTTACTTGATCTCTTCTCAATAATGGATGACTGGGGAGGCACCACCCCCGCCACCGCCAATTTTTCCGGATGCTGCCCTTACCCAAACTCCCAACACAATGCCAAATGATCCTCCATATTCTCCAGATACACCTACTTATCACAATTTCGCCAACTACCCTAGTAGCTCCATCACACATCTTCCAGTCACCTCTCCCCAACATTTCCCTTCTGTCATATCCATTACTCCCAATAACGAATACCCACTCAAGGCTCATAATTCCCAATATCACCCTTCAGAGGTTGCCCACAAGGTCCTTGATTCCTACAAGAAGAGCTACTGGGATGAGCTTCATGCTAGAAATAAAAGTGTTACAGGAAGAGAAAGGCGAGATGGGGTACCCAAGAAGTTAAAAACCGCAGAACAGTCCATAAGGGATAAGCGAAGAGTGGGAGGCCAGGGTAGCATGACTTGTAAAGAGCTGCGTGTGTCCCGTGACGCCGCTTGCCCGCGGGGTTTAAAGTGCCAAAATTTAACTTGTATGATGGGTGTGGAGACCCGGTGGCCCACCTGAGGGCCTATTGCAACGAAATGAGGATTGTTGAAGAGAAAGATGACTTGATGATGGCATATTTCGGTGAGAGCTTGGCTGGGGCATCTTTGGACTGGCATACTCGTCAAGATGATGATAAGTGGCTCACATTGGGTGACATGGATCAAGATTTTGTCTGATACTTTCAATGCAAATTGAGTGTAATCCGGATGTTGATGATGTTGCCCACAGTGGCCGAGATGATATGATGGGATGCCCTCAGAGGCTTGATGATATTATGTACACCTATACATATGCATGACACGACATTTATATGCACATGCATGGCATTATAAAGGTTTCAGAATTTACAAAGTTATTCAGATTGACAGATGGATTTTTTTAAACCATGTTTCATCTATGTCTTTTATGTACTCATTTTTCTGCCTTACATACTCGATATGTTTTTCATACTGATTCCCTATTTCACAGGGCCTGCGTTCATTCCCGTAGGTGCAGGGAGGCAAGCTGACGATCCCCCTTTTATGATCCTTGATCAGCGATAGTTGGCGTGCTCCACTTGATTCCGGAGCTGATTTTGATTTTGGTACAATATGCTTGTAGATATACATGGGTATGACGTGGATCAGTCCCATCTTTATACAATTGTATTTCTATTAGAGATATGTAAACAGTTATGTATAGTTGGATAGCATGTGGTTGTGTCGACTTTCAGTTTTGGGTATAGAGTTGTTTATAGTAGCCTTGCCGGCTCGCCCACTGTATTACGCATGTATACGTACAGATTCTTTTGGCAGGTTTCCTTCATGTATGTTATTTTTGTATTTTAGCAGATGTCATTCAGGTTTATGTCTTTGACGCATGCTTAGGGGTGTTCGACATGTAGGACTCGGGCACCCTTGTAGCCCATCGGTTTGGGGCATGACAAAAGTGGTATCAGAGCAGTTCTGCCTTAGAATTGTCTGCATACCGTATCTATTACAGTCTTGTTTATGGGTGTGTTATGCACCACACTTATAGGTAGGAGGCTACAGGACGTACACGATGTTATCCTCTCTTTTTATCTCATATCGTATGATATAAGAATTCATGTTCCTAACAATATGTTACGTTTTCATCTATGCCTCCGAAGACTACAGCATCCCAGAAGGGAAAGTCCGTGGCTGGCGAGACTACTATTCAAGCGCCACGAGTTACCAGGGCTCGAGGGGGAGTCTCACAATGAGATTCCATCTCAGACTTCACATACCCCGCCCTTTCTAGAAGAGTTTCGAGGGGAACCAACTCCAGCGCCCGCCCTTGTACGTTCATCCCCTTAGCCAGATACACCGGGTCAGGAGATGAGAGATGCTATTTAGCTATTAACCTGATTTGTAGCCACACAGGCTCAACGATAGGAAGTAGGTATTGGTCATGTAGATAGGTCTCTCAGTGCGAGAGTTCATGAATTTATTAATTTAGACCCTCCGGTATTCATTGGTGCAGATCCAAATGACGACCCTTAGTTATTTATTGATAGAATGCAGAGCATGTTAAGGGTAATGAAGACCACTGTGACTAAGTTAGTTGAGCTAGCTTCCAATAGACTCCGAGATGTTGCAGTTAATTGGTACGAGTCTTGGGAATTGTCCAGAGGTGATGATGCCAGTCCAGAAGTATGACAAGAGTTTACAAAAGCTTTTCTTCCTCATTATCTACCACAAGAGCTTAGGCGTGGCAAGAGTTGATAGGTTCTTGACCCTTCGATAGGGTAACATGAGTGTTTGGGAGTACGATCTTTAGTTTGATTCATTGGCTAGATATGATTCCACTATTGTATCCAAGATGGAGGATCAGGTTCACTAGTTCGTGATGGGATTAGAGCCGCACTTGCTTAATGATTGTATGTCGGTTTCACTTTCTCCAGACATGGATATTTCTCATATTCAGTCATACGCTCAGGGTGTAGAGGAGCGTAAACAGAAACAAAGGGTTGATCGTGAGCATGATAGGGCCCAGAATAAGAGAGCGAGGTCTTCGGGTCCTTCTGGTCAGTTCTGAGGTGGTCAGAGACAATAGTACCCGAGGTATCCAGCCCAGCCATCGGCTAGCACACACCCCCCTAGTTTGGCGGTCAGAATTCCAAGGCCTCAGGTTCTCAGAATAGGGGTGAGTCAAGTCAAATGAGGTCGCCCTTTCCACGATGTAATCAGTATAGTAAGCAGCATGACAAGTAGTGTAGTATGATATTGGGTGTTTGTTATACTTGTGGTTATTCGGGTAATTTTATGAAGGATTATCTGACAAGAGGTGGTTCATGCATATCTCAGCCTCTGGGATTGGTAACTGGTTTGTCATCATCAGTATGCTCCCATGGGCAAGGTTCATAAGTACCAAGAAGTCGTGGTAGAGGTAAGGGCGGAGCACCTAGCTCAAGTGGTCCTCAAAATCGCATTTATGCATTGGCAGGATGACATGATCAAGAGTCATTGCCTGATGTGGTTACAAGTATATTATCAGTATCTTCATATGATGTAAATGCACTGATTGACCCACATTCCACCTTATCATACGTTACTCTGTTAGTTGCTAGTAAGTTTGGAATAAAACCTAAATTGGTTAAACCATTTGAGGTATCTACATTTTTGGGGACTTAGTGATAGCTAAACGAGTATATATGGGTTGTATAATAGTAGTTCATGGTCGATCTACCGTAGTAGACCTAATCAAGTTAGATATGGTAGAATTTGATGTTATAATGGGTATGGATTGATTGGCTTCTTTTCATGCCAACGTTGGTTGTAGATCAAAGATAGTCCGATTTCAATTTCCAAGGGAGCCTGGTTTGGAGTGGAAAGGCAATATGACGTCGCAGAGAGGTAGATTTATTTCCTCTGAAGGAAATGAAGATGATCAGAAAGGGATATATTTATCACTTAGTTCAGGTTCAGGATGTGGAAGTAGAGTCACCAACCATTTAGTCTATCCCTGTGGTTAATCAGTTTCCTGATGTTTTTTTTTATGAGCTTCCAAGTCTTCCGCCTGAGCGAAAAATTGAGTTTGCTATTGACCTACTACCAGATAATCATCCAATATCTAATCCTCCCTATAGAATGGCACCCGCAGAGCTGAAAGAGTTGAAGGAACAACTAAAGGACTTACTTGAAGAAGGCTTTATCAGACCTAGTACAACACTGTGGGGAGCGCTTATGTTATTTGCAAGGAAGAAAGATGGTTCCTTAGGGATGTGTATTGAATATACATAGTTGAATAAGGTGATTATAAAGAATAAGTACCCACTCCCGAGGATTGATGATTTATTTGATCAGTTGCAAGGTGGCAAGTGTTTTTCAATGATAGAATTGAGGTCCAGGTACCATCAGGTAAGGGTTAAGGAGGAAGATATTCCAAAGACAATATTCAGGAATAGATACGGGCATTTTGAGTTTCGTTTTATGTTGTTCAGTTTAACCAATGACCCAGTTGTATTCATGGATTTGATGAGCCTTATGTTCAGACCTTTTTATATCTGTTCGTAATTGTATTTATCGAGGATATATTGGTGTATTCTCATTCAGAGGTTGAGCATGCAGATCATTTGCGTATTGTGCTCAGAGTTCTATAAAACGGGAAGTTTTATGCTAATTCTCTAAATGTGAATTATGGTTGAACTCTGTAGCTTTTCTTGGGCATATCATTTCGAGTGTAAGGCATCCAGGTGGATAGACAAAAGATTGAGGTAGTAAAGACTTGGCCTAGACCCACAACACCGACATAGGTTCATAGCTTTCTCGATATGGAAAGCTATTACAGGAGATTTGTAGAGAGATTTTCTTCCCTATCAGCACATTTGACAAAGTTGACTTAGAAGGGAGCAAAATTTCAATGGTGTGGTTCTTGCGAGCGAAGTTTCCATGGATTAAAGGAAAGATTAACTTGAGCACCGGTTCTAACGCTCCTAGAAGGGACCGATAGTTATATGATCTATTGTGATGCTTCAGTAGTTGGATTGGGTTGTGTGTTGATGCAGCATGGTAAGGTTGTAGCTTATGCTTCTAGAAAACTAAGAAAGCACGAGAAGAACTACCCGACCCACGATTTAGAGTTAGTCGTGGTTATTCATGCACTAAAGATATGGAGGCACTACTTGTATGTCACTCTTGTTGATATCTATATGGATCATAAGAGCCTCCAGTATATCTTCAAGTAAAATGAATTGAATTTACGTCAAAGGAGATGTTTGGCGCTACTTAAAGACTATGACGTTGATATTTTATACTATCCGGGGAAGGCAAACATAGTAAGCGATGCCCTCAGCCGTAGTTCTATGGGTAGCCTGTCAGATTTAGAACCAGAAAAGAGGAGAATAGCCCATGAGATTCATCACCAAGCTAGTCTTGGAGTTCGATTGCTATACTTATGTGATATTGGAATTACTATTCAGGATACGACAATGTCCTCGTTAGTAACTGAAGTAAAAGAACGCTAGTAAGAGGATCTTGTGTTAGTTCATTATAGGGATTCCAAAAATACACCGTTTGAAATTTCAAAAGATGGGGTCCTCAGATATCAATGATGATTATGTGTCCCTAATGTTGCAGGGCTGCGTCGGTACGTTATGGGAGAAACTCACTATTCGTTATTCTATCCATCCAGGAGCGACAAAAATGTATCATGATATCACAGAAGTATATTGATGGGACAGAATGAAAAAAGATATAGAGGAGTTTGTTGCTCAGTGTCCTAATTATTAGCAGGTTAAGACTGAGCATCAAAAACCCGATGAATTATTGCAGGCTATGGAGATTCCGACTTGGAAATGGAAAGTAATCAATATGGATTTCATCGTAGGCTTACCTCGTACCCAACGTAAGTTGGATTCAATATGGGTGAGTGTTGACAGACTTACTAAGTCAACCCATTTTCTGCCCATTAGGACTGCATATTCCGCAGAGGATTATGCAAGACTTTATATTAATGAGATAGTACGACTGCATGGTATCCCTGTATTTATTATCTCGGATAGAGGAGCTCAATTTACAGCTATCTACTGGAGGTCCTTCCAAAAAGGATTGTGGACTCAGGTAAGTCTTAATGCAACATTTCATCCCCAGACAGACCGACAGGCTGAGAGTACTATTCAGATATGTTAAGGGCTTGTTTGATAGACTTCAAAGTTAGTTGGGATGATTATCTACCACTTATTGAGTTCATATATAATAATAGCTACCATTCCAGTATTCAGATGGCTCCATACGAAGCTCTTTACGGACGGAAGTATGGGTTTCCTATAGGGTGGTCTGATGTTGGGGAAACTATGTTAGTAGGACCAGAATTGGTACAGCAGGCAATCGATAAAAGTAAGCTTATATAGGAAAGGCTATTAGCAGCTCAAAGACGTCAGAAGTCTTATGCGGATAATCGATGGCGATACTTGAATTTTAAGTTGACGATTGGGTATTCCTAAAGGTATCACCGATGAAAGACGTTATGAGTTTTGGAAAAAGGGAAAAACTTAGCCCTCGGTACATTCGACCATACATAATCATACGCAAGATAGGCCATGTAGCATATGAGTTGGACTTGCTTCGGACCTGGAGTCTGTACATCCAGTCTTTCATGTGTCTATGCTCCATAAATGTATCGGAGATCCTTCCAGAATTATTTCAGTTGACGACGTTCAAGTCACAGAGCAGCTATCATATGAAGAAACTCCCATTGCTATATTAAACAGACATGTTCAGAGATAGAGAACTAAAGATGTAGCTTGGGCAAAAGTACTTTGGAGAAACAACAATGTGGAAGAAATGAGTTGGGAAGCCGAGGAAGACATGAAGTCTAGATATCCCAACTTATTTCCTCCTCCAGAGAAGGGTTCGACTAAGACATCACAACCTTAAGGTACGTGTATGGATTCCTGTGTTTGTTATTATCATTGGTCATGTGAAGCCATTGTTGTTATTGATGATTGTGGTCCTATGTTGCGTTGAATTATTGAGTATCTACAGGAAGCGTTGGCAATAGGGTTGTCACAAAGGCGACTCTGCCAAAGTTATATAGATCCCGGAGATTTAAACATTCAAGGAAGAATGTTTCTAAGGGGGGAAGGATGTTACGTCCCGCGTTTTCGTATGTTAAAGTTTCATCTTCGATTAATCGATGTAGACTCGGGGTTGAAATTGTCTTAAGGTTAACATATTTATGCAATTTATAGCAAGCGATAAGTAAGTGCCGTGAAGGATGGAAGGCAAACGAATATAGGAAAATTGAGTTTCATCGAAGGTTGTCGATTTGGGGCAAAATACGATACAAGCCATAATACCCGATATTTATGGACTCGTACCATATGAACACATTAGTATGGCGTATATAGTAAAATAAAAATAAGTAGAATTTTAAGTAATGTAAGATAATTCTTAATTATGCGGGTAATTAATTAATTACTGAGTAATGAAACATTACCTAAATAAATAATAAATTATCAGATAAGACCAACTCGCCCCCCAAAAATGTGGCAATAACGCACTCTTGATACATATGACTAAGTAGTTATATAATTTTGGGTGGCAACTAAGGTGTTAGATATACACTACTTCATTTCTAATAAATTCAATATTTTCATCAAAAGGATCACTACTTCATTTTTCTAACGTTTTCAAGACTACAATTAAGATAGGATGTTTGGTACTTTAGCAACGAATTTCCTACAAAATCCCCACCATCAAAATCCACACCATAGATCGTCCAAACCCATATAATCAAACCATTACATTTTATCTTTTTGTAAGCTACACTGTAAAACGGAGTAGTTCTCTTCTACGTAATTTTCTGCAAAAGTTTTGCTAACTTTACAGGGGAGTCATCCTCCTTAATTTTAACGTGACATTTCTGCTTCAACGAATATTTGAGCACGAATATCATACGGATTTTTTCCTACTCCAGGTATGTTCTTTTTGGCATGATCTATAAAAAATAAATGAAACGAGCAAATGCACTACTTTCATAAATTACTCTATTCGTAGAAATGCTAGAGATGTGTATATTCTTAGTTACTCATAAGTATTTTTATTCTATCGTCTGTTCATGGGTCTCAGAAAAATACGTATTTGATATAGTTTGTCCGAAAGACATATTGAGTTTTATGGCATTCCGAGAAAATCTTATAATATATTTTCATTCATTTATACATATACATTGAAATATGACCAGATGACGTTATATACACCTATTTATGTATATATATATGGGATATGAAAAAAGGTTACGACGTTATATACACTGCACCACCTGATCAGTGGTATATGTTGATGATGTTGTCCACAGTGGTCGAGATGATATGATGGGATATCCTCAGAGGCTTGGTGATATTATGTACACCTATACTAATGCATGACACGCCATTTATATACACGTGCATGACATTATAATGTTTCAGAATTTACAAAGTTATTCAGATTGACAGATGGATTTCTTTATTCCATGTTTCATATATGTCTTTTATGTACTCATTTTTGTGCCTTACATACTCAGTATATTTTTCATACTGACTCCCTATTTCACAGGGCCTGCGTTCATTCTTGTAGGTGTAGGGAGACAAGCTGAGGATCCCCCTTTTATGATCCTTGATCAACGATAGTTGGTGTGCTCCACTTGATTCTGGAGCTGATTTTGATTTTGGTACAATATGCTTGTATATATATATATGGGAATGACGTGGATTAGTCTCATCTTTGTACAATTGTATTTCTATTAGAGGTCTGTAGACAGTTATGTATAGTTGGATAGAATGTGGCCTTGTCGGCTTTCAGTTTTGGGTATATAGTTGTTTATAGCATCCTTGCCGGCTCGCCCACTATATTCCGCATGTACACGTACATATGCCTTTTAGGCAGGTTTCCTTCATATATGTTATTTTCGTAATTTAGCAGACGTCATTCAGGTTTAGGTCTTAGACGCATGCTTAGAGGTGTTCGACAAGCAGGACTCGGGAACCCGTCGCGGTCCATCGGTTTTGGTCGTGACATATTATTTTTATGGTACTGTGTAGTTACCTGGTCTTACCCGCAACTATGAAATCTCTACGTACTAAAATAGTTGAGTTGTCAATCATGCTAGAGATCATGTTTAGGCTATATGTTGGTACTGTTGGGGTCCATAATGGTTGTTTCTTGCTATTGACTTATTTATTTCATTGAAATTTGATACTCTATCATATTCATTCATTAAATATGATATCTCAGTCTTTGATGTTATTTATTAATACATCATATCATTATTTTCGGGCTAGATTCATGACATTGTGACCCCGTGAGGGACATACTAGAGAGATTGATGACAAAGTAAGGTCGAGGGCCTGATTGTGAGGATATTGATACTATAGATGTAAGTGACATGAGTTGTCCGTGCGGATCCAGATATTGATATTATAGCACGTGAGTTTCCCGTGTATTATGTGAGTTATCTGTGCGAATCCAGATATTGATATTATAGCACGTGAGTTATCCGTGCGGATTATAGCACTTGGACAGTAGGAGACCCTTCGGAGTCTATACACCCCCAGTGAGTCCAGTTGCTAGCAGTTATTATGATTGGGTAAGATTTGCCCTGATCAATATTGAGTGACTGAGTGTGTCGAGTGATTGAGCATGATGAGTGGAAAGTATGAGACAGTGAGATTGAGTAATCTAAGAGTGTGAGTACATGAGTTCATAAGTGAGATGACTGCATTTAGCATGCGTACTTAAGATACATTTATAGAGATGTATTTTTGTCTACTACCTGGTTCTGGGTGACATTCATGATTTCACCTGTATATTGACATATAGGCACAAAGATGTATTTTTTAATGATATTTGAAAATAGAACATCTTATGTATTGTTCAAAGGATTTTGGGAAAAGTTACAGTTTTCAAACTTACTTATATTTTTTAGGATTTCGGTAAAGGATTTGGGTTTTCACTGATATACTTGAAAAGCAGAACTATTTTCGGGAACTATGAATAAGCAGAGCATTTTAAATCTGAGTTGCTTCTTATATTATTTGCTTTATGTTGTTATGAAATTTTGTTGGCTATTGGTGTTGGACCCAACCTTTGTTCCAGCTCATCACTACTTTCAGCCTATAGTTAGGTTTGTTACTTTTGATTACATAGGGTCGGTTGTTGCGCGCAGATGTTGGCTGATGATGGTGCTATGTTCGATGGGATCTGGATTTGAAGATATACTTGCGTTCTAGTTACAACTGCCTCTTGTTCATGGTAGCTTTAGATTCATAAAATTCTATTTATGTACTTTTTTAAAGATGATGTATTTATTTCATACCAGCTTTGTGGATTATATTATTAGAAGCTCATGATTTGTACTACCCCGTCATTGAAAAATGTATAGAATTTAGATATTTTCTTTTCCTTAATTATCTTATTGAATTTTATTAAATTTGATAGGTGTTAATTGGATTACCTGGCGGGTTGGGTTAGGTGCCATCACAACTAGTAGAATTTCGGGTCGTGACAGATTGGAATCAGAGCTCTAGGTTCATAGATTCTATAAGTCATGAGTAAGTGTCTAGTAGAGTCTTGTGGATTGGTATGATGAAATTCATACCTATCTTCGAGGGGGTACAAGACATTTTGGATATACTTCCTATCTTTCTTTCTTTATCGTGCGAAATTGATTCAGCTTGAAGCGTAACACTTTGAATTATGTCCATGTATTTACATGCACATATGAGCGCTCAGTGTCTTCTGTGCATCGACAGGTTGTGATTTCTATGGATGAGGTGCGAGACCTGATTTAGCCGCACTAATGGGCCAGTCTGGAGGACTTGCGGTCGGGTTTCGGCTGTATCTTGAGCACGGAGATTTTGGTGGTGTGAGCATGTGCTTTTGTACTTATAAGTCCGGTAGTGTCCCAATTAGTGGAGTTTTTGGCTCGATGAGTTGTTGGATGGCTATATAATGAATTTAATGTAACTTTGGGAAGTGTTCAGATTATTTGAATGTGATGAAAACGTGTTTGATTGGAACATGAATTGGGTATTTTATTTCTGTCTTGTTTTGACGTACAGTCTAGGGTTATGAGTATGTTGAAGGATCTTTCATGTTGGTTAGTTATGGAATGAATTGGATTGTCATGTCTTGTAGATGAGTTCAGAATCAGGAAGATTTAGTGGTTGTGTAGTAGTTGTGTCTGTCGAATAGTATAGAGAGATATCAGTTTGAGGCAAAGCATGTGGGTTATCTTTTGCGGGGTGTCCTGAGGTTGTGTGATCACTATGTTATTTTGTAGAGAGTCCTCTTTACTAATGAATTATATGTGTTGCAATTAGAATGTGGATCGTTTGTGGAAGTTGGCTTGAGTAGTACAAGGGTGTATCCGATATTTGTAGATAATTTAAAGTATTAGATGGTTTGTCTTACACGAGCTTATGAAAGATTAGTTAAATCTCACCGCACTATTATGGTAGTGATGGAGTATGGTGGTAATGCAGTAAGTTATCAAATGGTTTATTCCATGTCTTTGAGCCAAGTGGGGGAGTCTACAATCGGCGAGTTAATTGCAAGATTACATGTTGTATTGGCTTCGGTTTGAGGTATACTTGTGAATTAGTTATGACTTACAGAGGTTGACTCGGGCCTCGTACGGGGTGAACTTCTTGCTGAGATAGTAGATGACTTGCTCCTTTCTCCCCATTTCATCACGTTGTCCTAAAACAAAGCCGAACGCTCCATCCAGTACTGCAAGATAGAGCAATAGCGGTGTACCTGGTTTGGGAGGGACCAGGACTAGTGGCGTTGACAAGTATTTCTTAATTATGTCGAAGGCTTTTTGACAATAATAAGTCCATTTAGTGGAAACGCCCTTCTTCAACATCTTAAAGATTGGTTCACAAATGACATTGGACTGGGCTATGAACTGGCTGATGTAGTTGAGTCTCCCCAAGAAACTCATAACCTCTTTCTTGTTCTTTGGAGGTGGTAATTCTTAAATGGCTTTGACCTTTGATGGATCGAGTTCTTTTCCCCGTCGACTTGCGATGAACCCAAGCAGTTTTCCAGCTGGAACCCCGAATGCACACTTGGCGGGATTCAATTTCAAGTTGTCCTTCTCAATCTATTGAAGAACTTTCTTAAATCCTCCATGTGGTCAGTGGATTTCTTGGATTTAATGATGAAATCATCTACATACACCTCGATCTCTTTGTGTATCATGTCATGGAAAATAGTAGTCATGGCCCTCATGTAGGTGGGCCCAGCGTTCTTTAATCTAAACGGCATCATCTTGTAACAATACATTCCCCATGGCGTAATGAAAGCCTTTTTCTCCGCGTCTTCTTCGTCCATCCATATCTGATGGTACCCAGCAAAACAATCGATGAATGACTGCAGCTCGTGCTTGGCGCAGTTGTCGATTAGGATGTGTATGTTCGGTAATTTGAAGTCATCTTTTGGACTATCCTGGTTGAGGTTCCGGTAGTCGACACAGACTCTGACCTTCCTGTCCTTCTTTATCACTGGCACAATATTGGCTAACCATGTCGGGTACTCCACTACCCTGAGGACCTTTACTTTGACTTGCTTGGTGACTTCTTCCTTGATTTTCAGACTCATGTCTGGCTTGAACTATCTGAGCTTCTGCTTTACCGGCGGGCACATTGGATCTATTGGCAGTTTGTGAGCTACAATAGATTTACTGAGATCGGTCATGTCATCATAAGACCAGGCAAATATGTCCTTATATTCTTTTTAAGAACTCCGTGTACTCTTCCTTTTCTGATGGTGACAGGTGAACACTGACGCGTGTTTCCTTGACATTTTCTGTATCCCCCAAGTTGACAACCTTAGTTTCGTCTAAGTTAGACTTAAGCCTCTTCTCAAATTCCTCATCCTCTTTAACGACCTCTTCTGGTGTTTCATCCTCTTCTGAGTCTGTATCCATTTGTTGCGTTATCTCGTCGCATGTCACATTCATCGGTTCATCAAGATAAGTAATAATAATGCTGTGTAAATAATGTAAATGATAGAGAAAATAATAAGAGCGAGATGTATAAGAAACTAAAATACTTTGATAAATCCCAAAATCATTTTGAACATCGAAGCTCTTTTCAAAATTTAAAGATAATACTGAAGGGAAATCAACTAATGAAAATTAAAATAGAAATGCATAGTGCTTTGTTCGGCCTTGCTACCCTGAAGCTTTTCCGGCCTTGGTGGTTCTGATGGACCAATTGTTGAGGTGCTCCCCTCGGCTCACCGCCTATATGGAAGGGCCTTCCTCCCCTTCCTCCTCGAAAACAACGTGACAGTCCATATCGTCATCTTCAAAAAATAGGTTCTTCATTGCGGCTAGTGTTTCATCTTTTTCTTACCCATATAAGATGTCTGGCGGCTAGAAAGTCTGCTCCAGGCAGGGTATCGGGTGCTCCAGCGGATAGTAAGTGCCGCGCCATGGTGGTGACCAGTTCCTGAATTCTTGCCAAGTGTATCCATGCCCTAACCCGAAAGTGGTGCCATGCTTCTTCAGTTTGATAGGCTTGGTGATTCCCTGAAGATTCTTGCCGAGCCCTTTGCCAGGTTCATACCCGCTCCAGTTTAGTATACGCTCTATCTTGTTATCCCACCACCTATCTTTGTCCACGGCATTGACTTGCTCAATCTGGTGATATGTTTCTCCTCCTAGTTTCCTTCTTCCTTCAATTGCTGGGATGGTTTGACGACTGTATATGGGGTTACTCCTGTCACCATGAATAATCAACTCTTGGTGATTCTATTTAAATTTCTCTGCCTGGTGCAGGATTGAGGCTACGGCTCTAGCGGTGTGGATCCAAGGTCGCCCTAGTAGTAAGTTGTAGGATGTTGGGATGTCTATTACTTGAAAATCTACATCGAACCAAGTTGGCCCCATTTGCAAACATAAACTGATTTTCCCAATAGTGGACCTTTGGGAGCCATCAAAAGCTTTGACATTGATAGCCCCATCCTTGATTTCATGCAGACTCATCCCTAATGTTCTGAGGGTCACCAGTGGACAAATGTTGAGGCTGGACACTCCGTCAATCAAAGTCCTGGTGATGAAATAGTCCTCGCATTGCACAGTGATATGCAACACTTTCTTGTGGCCTAAACATTCAGGGGGCAACTCATCTTTGTGGAAAGTGATTTTATGACTCTCCAATACCTGCCTGACCATGTTTGCCATCTCTCCTCCAGTTATACTGCTGGGTACATATGCCTCGCTCAGTATCTTCATCAGGGCGTTCTTGTGTGTCTCAGAGCTTTGCAGTAGAGCTAGAATGGAGATCTGTGGTGGTGTTTTGTTTAATTGGTCGACAACTGAGTATTCTTTTGCCTGTATCTTCTTCCAGAGATTATTGGGCCCAGCTTCAATAGGCCATCCAGAGGCCTGTTTACTTGATTCAACTAAGTACTCTAGAGTATAAATTCTGCCAGTCCTGGTCATATCCTACGCTGTAATTGCTTCTCCAGACCTAGTTTTCCCTTCCTTCTTGCCTCGGCGGTGTAATCCCAAGGAATAGCCTGTGTATGGAGTGGCGTTATGGTTGACATTGCCCCAAGAATGGGCACTCTCGTTTTGGGAGGCAACACAGTAACTTCGATTGGTGCAGGTGCTTTTGGAGACCCAAACTCCACCTCAATTGGCTCTGCAATCTTTATGGATGACGGTGTTTCAAACTTGAGAGGCACGGACATGTTTACTTCAGAATCCCCAGAGGGATGGATCTGGACTACGATCGGATTTAGTGTGACTGTTGGCTTCTTGGGCTCGTCACCTTCGACAATTAATCCAATTGACCCTTTGGGGTCCCAATCATCTTCTACTTCGATCATATGCACACCACCACCCTTATGGTCAGGAAAAGGATTGTTGCGAACATTAGGAGCAGTTTCCTTAGCCACGATTATTTTTTTGTCAATTAGAGCTTGGATTTTGTCTTTTAGAGATCGACACTCGTCAATGGTATGCCCTTTCATGCCAGAATAGTATGTAGAAGTTTTATTTGGATTGACCCATTGGGAAGGATTTTCTGGAGTTATGACATGGATTAGAGTGACGTAACTGGCTGCTTTGAGTCATTCATATAGTTGGTCGATTGGCTCGGAGATGGCGGTGTATTGCTTGGGAGGTCTACGGTCAAAGTTAGGGAGTGTCCTGGGGAAGTTTTGGCGGGCGGGAGGTGATTGGTATTGAGCGTTATAGGCTTGGTAGACGGGTGAAGTTTGGGAATATCTTGTTGAGGTAGGTTTATATGTGGGGGAGGGAGATGATTGGTAAGCAGGAATTTGGTAAGAGGGCGGAGGAGCTTGGTAATTGGGGATACCGGGTAGGCTTGATATTTTACTGGGGACTTGGTTCTCTGTGCAACCATCACAGCACTCACCTCCTTTTTCTTGGACACGCCACCAGATTGTAGGGCTTTGTTGTTAGCTTGTAGTGCTTCAAAATTAGTGACCATACCGCTGTTAATGTCTTCCTCAATCCTTTCTCCTAGCTTGATGATATTAGAGAATTTCTGGACCTCTATCAACATTAACCTCTCATAATACTGCGGATCTTGAGCTAGGACAAAAAATCGGTTCATCTATTCTTCCTCTAAGTCCGGCCTAACCTTAGCAGCCTCGGATCTCCATCGAGTAGCAAACTCGCGAAATGTCTCAATGGGTTTCTTTTTCAAATTCTGGATGTAGAAGATATCTTGTGCATTTTCTGTATTGAACCTAAATTTGTCCATGAAATCAGACGCCATTCCAACCCAGCTCGTCCACTTCTTGGGATCTTGGCTAATGTACCAAGATAGCGTATCGCCTTTCAAGCTTCTTATGAAGAGTTTCATGCGAATCTTCTCATCTCTTCCTACGCCGACCAGCTTATCATAGTATGTCCTCAGATGCACTCTGGAATCCCCCGAGCCGTCAAACATTTCGAACTTGGGAGGTTTGTACCCCTCGGGAAGTTCGACGTCTGGTTGAATTCAAAGATCATCATAATTCAGCCCTTCAATGCCTTTGTGTCCTTCAACGTCCTGGACTCGGCTAGTTAATTTCTTGAGCTCGGCTGCTAGATTTTTGATGAAAGAGTGTTTGTCATCAGACTCCGATGTTTTTATGATGGGTTGAGTGTATTGTGGTAGGGTTTCCACATAGATGGGAGCATGGTGGGGGTAATCATTCGATGGTTCAGGGATGAGGAGTGTAGTGTTGTTGTGGCACGTGTTGTAATTTTAATGAGTAACGGGTTATTTCTGCGGCAAGTTGATTTGGAGAACTTATAATGCTAAATTCCTCATTTTATTGATGAAAATAAGACGAATCCCAAAACGAAAATAAAATTGCATAAAGTAAAAATGTCACTAATGGCCATTGGCCTTATTACATTTCAAAGCAAAAAAGAAAAGAGACTCCTAACTATTTGGTCCCAGAAGGACCTTCCCCAGACTCGGCATTTTTGGCTCCATCGAACAGCGTCACCATCTCACGCAATCCCAGCAGCAGATAAGCCCTAAACAAATGTACTCCTTTATTTCCCTCGGTGTTTTGGCAATTCTCGTTCCTCCGGATGAGTTTCCCTTCTAGCTTTACTAAACCTCGGTTCAAATGACCTAGGCGCTTGTTTGCTCTAACAGCCATCTCGTTCCATTCCTCGATCAACTTTTGGTTTGCTTCTTGAATTTTCTGATGCTTACTCTCGCACTCCCTAATCCTTTTGCGCAACTGATTGTACTTAACCTATATCTCAGCTCTTTCGTCGATGACCCTGTGACCTTGAACAGACCCGGGCTTTCCTAACCCAGCATAATCTTCTTCTAGCCAACTTGGATAGTACGAGGTGTAGCCGGCATGATACCTGTCAGGCTCTATGGAATCCCTCTCTAGGAAGATCTTGCTATTCCACATGTGTTGAGCTTGACATTTGTATAGGCTGTCGTCATCTTAGAAATCAGCCCTGAAATGTCTCATCTTCTCGACCTTTGGTACGACTTGCTTTCTCCCTGCCTGCCTTATGACTCGTAGAGGGACATAGGGATAAGTTCCCCTCAGACCAATGAGTATAAGGAATGGAGCATCGCGAGAGCGGATGATGAACTCTCTAGTAGGGAACCATTCAAACATCCATTGCACCTTGTCTTCTTTCAAGTTTTCAAACAACTCTACCCATCCTCGAGCATCCCCCGGCTGAGCAAACATGTCAGGCATATAGTTTATTCTCTTGGGATGGTTAAAGGCTATGTGATCATTCCACGGCCTTCGCGGAAGCTCTTGATGGTATCGAACCTTTTGGAGATGTTCTATAAGCCAGAGTTGGAGTAGTAAGTTGCAACACTCAAAATGACTTGCTCCCTGCTGACAGTTCTCTGATGCCCAGTAGATCTCAGCAACAATCATGGGCACTATGCTGAAAGGCTGCCCTCCAGTCCCTTCCATCAATGTCTTGGTGACCATGGCTAGTCTGGTGTGGATCCTAGCCTTCTTCATAGGAAACACTATCATTCCCAAGAAGCAGAACATAAAGACAAAAACCCTCATATGGATATGCCCCAATTATGTGAGGGTGAATTCATCTGGATAGGTGCGGTAGGATTTTCTATGGTCGTACCTCTCATACAGGTAGTTGAAAGGAATATAGGAATCCTTCAAACAAGTCAAGTCTGAATTTTTCTTCAACCCCATCATTTTGAAGAAACCCTTACCATTGCGGTTTTCTGGCATAAGCAAACTCGGAGTCTCCCAAGGAATACCGGCTAACCCTCCTATTTCCTCGAGCAGAGGGGTCATTTCAAGGTCCCCAAATAGAAATACTGATTTATCACTATCCCAGAATAAAATCGCAGCCTCTATGATTTTGTTGTCCGACTAAATTTTCAAAAGAGAGGGTAAGTTTCCCAAATGCTTGCGGACGAGAGTCCGGTCACTGGAATGGAGGTCCTCCCACCAACTTAGCAACCTAGGGTGAATATTGGTTACCATGCCGAATCTAGGGATTTTGTGCCTCATTTTTTGCAAAATAAAGTGTTAGTCCCTCACCCCCGCTGGACTCGACTACTTAAATCAATCATTGGCATAAATAGCATCTAGTTCTCCAAATAAATGCACAGAATATGGTGTTGTCCGTTTGGGTCCCAGGGGAACCTAGTGGACTTTGGATAAGGCTATCTTAAAGAGTCATTATGTGGACATCATAACTGACTCGACTAGGTTTGACAGTGATGCAAGTACAGTTAAATAGAATAAGGTTTCTATGGGGTGCTAGACCGGTACCCTTGAGCGGACAACTCAAGAGGGAAAGGTACGGAACCGTCGACTGTACCACTGATCGACTAGTTTTACCGCAAATATGCCTTTGCCAAATTTAGGGGGTAATAATATCGGAAGAGCGCAACAACTCATCATGCGTTGCTATGGTTTTTGTTTGGCACGAGTGGAATATGATGTTGAAGATGCAACTACAAGAATGAAACAAATTGTCACGTATTTTCACGTTCATAATGATTACAATAATTGCTCAGAAATTACAACGGTATTGAAGGGAAGTAGTAAATGAAAGCGTTAAAGAAAAAGAAACAAAAATACAATTTAGTTTCAAATAAAGGTATTAAACAAAGCAATAAAGAAAGTAACAAAGTCACATATAACATGAAGTGGTAAAAGCCTAAAGAATCCCCAGCAGAGTCGCCATGCTGTCGACGCCCCCTTTTTCTAAAGCAAAATCGGGTTTACAACATTTGGGAAGACAACTCTATTCCCTTTTGGGAATTAGGTTTTTGGAATGGAAGAGTCTCCACCTAATGATTAAGGGAGGACACTAAGAGTTTTGAATTTGAAAACCAGAGTTCGGGTAAGGGCTAGAAATTATCTCGAGGGGAAGTTGTTAGGCACCCCTCAAGATCCACTAGTGTGGTTCTCGGCCATGCTATGTTGTGACTTTACAAATAAACAAATAAGGCTCAAATAAGGACTTGCAATTAAATTGAAACTTGTGAAAGTTAGTAGAAAGAGAGAGCAGAGATTTGAAAGGTCTAAAAAATTCTAAATAAAGCAAACAAATACAAACAGAGGAAAAAGGGTCCTAGGTTTATGATTAATATGGATCATTTCAATGCAATACTCAGTAATCACTCCTCAAAGAGGGGTTTCACGTGGTATTAGCGCATCGGTCATCATCTCCATATTCTACCCTTCCCACCCCGTAAGGTTATTTAAACATGTGGATTGGTCACAAATGCTTATTGTGTGCCATTACCCATCCCGCCCTATAAGTCCTAGTGGGTATTTAGGACCACTATTCATACAGGGTGAGTACTAGGCTGAACTCTTAGGTTTAAAGGACAAAATACTAGGCAACATACATAACAAGTAGGACTACACATAAAGGAACCATACAAAGGCAAATAAGAGGCTTATAGATCCCTCACAGTTAAACATGTAATTAGCACGTCTCAAACACATTTAAGGTCTTAAAAGAACGCGAGTTTAAAGATAAGTTTCAGCAGCAGGTTTAACCACAACTGAGTGATCCAAAGAGTGTTTGACTTGCAGAAATACAACTAAGAAAACAATTGAGTAAGTAAAGGTGAAGGAGCTGTTAAAACATCATTTGGAAAAGTAGAGATTTTGAAAATACAATAGTTTAATTAGACAAGTATCAAAATAAAGTGATCTTGGGCAGAAAGGTAAACCAGTAATTTGAAAACTTAATAGAGCAAGAATCAGGAAATTACTAAGAGCATATAAATACGAAATAGGTTTCCAGATAAAGAGATTTGCAGTAAAAAGTGTGACCTCCAGTGAGTCGCAACAGGAAGGAGAGCGGTAGAATTTAAATTAAACAAAAAGATAATTAGTCTTAAACTGATAAGAACAGGGTTAATCGATTCTTATTAGGGCCTAAAGCTTGCCTAGGCGACGTATAGGTTGCCTAATTACCCTAAAGGGGACAACATGCATATTAATCCCAGTTTTAAAAGGACATAGTCAACCAAACTTGTATTAACAGTTTTAACCATATTGGTGAGGCATTCAGCTAATTGCAACTCTGGCAGAGTAAAACCCTAAGTGACATGATGTCTAATGCACACAATAGTCCTAAAGCATGGTCTCTAAATGCAGTGAGAATGCAGTAGTAGTTTTATGACAATTACTTATTGGTTGTTAATGGATCATGATTACGAAATGAGAATGATAATTGGCTAAAAATAAGAGCCCTAAAACAGGATTGCTAGTATATGAGATGCATGTCCTATACAGGATATCTATTGCACAAATAAGTAAGTAAAGTCCTATAAGCATGTTTTCTACCCTTTACTTAAACTAAGCATGCATAATCCCTCCCAATTTCACTATAGCCCCAATCAGTTGTTTACAAGTTATTACAAACCATGAAAGCTGAATTACAGCGAAGAATAAAATAAGAAGCTATTCTATAGGGAGCCTTCAACCAGGCCCAATCTTCCAATGTCACTTCTTTCGAGTTTCACAACCATGGTCTGGGTGCGGTAGAGCTCCCTAGGGCCCCTGGCCAATAACAACACCCAAACATTTACCAAAAATGTTGAACAAGTGCAGTGTGGAATTACTAGCCTTGTGCATCAAAGTTCAATGGGCACTCAAAGGTACCCAAGGCAATGCTTACACGACAGAACCTATTTTCTAAGAATAGTGAAGGTGTGATAGAGTTTAAAAGAGGAGTTTGAAATACCAGTTTTTGGAAGAAAATAGTTCTAGAGAACAAACTGGGAGTTTGTTTTTTATAAAAAACAAGTTTGACAAGGGAAAGAAACAGGACAATCACAACGCAGAAGATATGCAGAGTTCAGGAAGCAAACACAAGTAGGGATAGGGACTGGGGGACAGATAAATCATATGGTAGAAGTAGACTTATGCACAATTAGTCCTTAGACTAGAGCTACAACATAGTTATCACATAGTGTTTATGCCAACAGTCCAACAACATTAAATGTCAAACAGAGTCACACATTAGATCATATAACACTTAGGTATTATGTGGAAGGGTACAAGTTTGTCGTAGTAGATGTTAGGCAGAGGATGAAAACATATAAGAAGACATTGATCATGCTGAGATAAGAGGAAAGGTAATCACATAGACAAACAAGTATGCTAGCTTTATAGGAATCAAACAGAGTCATAGTGGATCACACAAGGGAAAGCAAGAGACATATTAGACTAAAGGGAAAGGGAAATCACAGAGACATGCTAGTTACATGGTAAAAAAATAAATAAAACCATAAGTAAAAGCACAAAAGGAAGAACAAGAATCTTAACATGAACTAAAACATGTTGTTTTGGGATACTGTAAACTTAAACTAGAAACATACCAGTCAAGAGTGAGAATAGAAAAACAAGGTGCAGAGAGGTAGAGCAATAGGGCAATAGTATGCAGAACAAGAGAGTGAACAACAGGAATAGTATGCAGATGCAAGAGAGCAACAGTAATTACTCAGTCTTGGCTTTCAGACGACTGAGTGATCAGTAACTAATACGAGAAGCAAAGAGAATATGTATAAGAGTAAAAGAGAACTTCGAATGATATCATTATGCTCTATGTGTTTGTGTATGGCTTACTGATATTTTCTGTGTTATGCAAAAGGGAATAGAGCATTTATAATGCTGAAAACGAGTAAGAAAAATAAGTTAAGGAGTACTAGTTTTTATATAATTATGGAAACAATAATCAATCAACATCAATTAAAGACACAGACTCCTTTAATTAGGGAATCCAGTTCAAATGGTACAATCATAGCTAAATAAGGAAAAGGAATCAACTCATAGGCTGATTTATCCTAATTGGAGCAGTAACTACATGTGGCATATAATAAATGCCAAATACAGAATGTTTAAAAAAAGGAAGATATATATTGCACATAAGTAAGGTAGAATTCAATCTAGTTTTGAAAAATCAATCAGAGTACCACGGATGAGACTGAAAATCTCAAGAAATCAGTGCTAACTAGGGAAAGCATCTCACAAATAAGGAAGCAATACATAATTATAAGAGAAACACACAAAAGCATACATTCAATGAAAATGTCACAGTTTTACGGAAAGATGTATAGAATCGATGGAGTCTTTAGGTAAACAAGTAGTCAGACCTAATAATCATTAAATAGCACTTAAATTAGAGAAGCCCTAAATAGGGGGTCGTAGAACAGTAGAGGATTAAGACCCCTAACAACGAGAATCACAAAGAATACATGAGTAGCTTCAAGAAACAAACACACATAGTCAAAACGGGCTAGAAAGAATTATGGCTTTCTAGCCTAGTAACTCAGGTATCAATGAAAACATAAGAGGATCGTTCAAAACACAATAGAAATCGCTAAACTAGAAGTAAAACCATTTTTTTTAAAAGGGGGTTAAGAAACCCTAATTTTGAAATTGAATAATCGTTTAAAGATGAGGCTTTTTTCAGAGAAAAGAAACATAGAAAAACTTTGTAATACTGTAGATCTAGAGTAGATCTAAAATAAATTGAAGAACATATGGTTAATGTTTCGTGGAATCTAGAGAAGAGGAAGAACCTCAGAGATGGCATCGACTTAAGCCGTAACAGGTTGTAGACCAATATTCAGGTGGTCGGGGGGGTCGGAAAGTGGCATGGGACAATGAGAGGCAAGAGAAACATTCCAAGCTCGCCTGAGGACCCTAGTGTATCAATGGACCGGTGAGAGGTAAGTAGATGACCAAGAGATGATGAAGAACCAAGGTTTCCGTTGAGAAACCAACCGGCGAAGATAGACAGAACTCATCGGAGGGGAAGAAGTCAAGGAGACTTCTAGAGAGTCACAGAGAGAGATCGAGAGATAGAGAGAGAGTGAGTTGTGAAAGAATGAGTCGGGAAAAGGGGGGTAGGTGAGGGTTTAATTAAGGTAACTTAATCTGGGTCGTTGATCTCATTTGATCAACGGCTCAGATTAAAATAGGAGTGGACTGGGTCAACCAGGGATTGGGATGGGTTGGTTCAGATAGGGTATTGGGCCATTAAAAATGGGTTTAAATTTGTGCTGTAATGTGGCTACAATTGAAACATAAAAGGGCTATACGTTAAATAGCCAATTTTTCCCTTTTAATTTAATAAAAAATAGTTAAAATAATTTTCAAAACTAATTAGAAGTACTGAATTGATTAATAATATATAAATGTTAATTAAAAGATACTGGGAGCAATTTTGTAGTTGTAAAATAGTATTGATCGGAAAATAGACTATAATTGCAATTATAGCAATTTAGCTTTTAAAAATACCAAATAAATTATATAAAATATGAAAAAATCAAGTTAATTTTATCTGGGTGTAAATAAAAGAATAAAAAATAAATTATTCACCAAAATAATAGTCCGAATATAATTATTGAATTTTGTACTATTAAAATAGACAACAAATTGATTTTAAAAATATTTAAAAATAGAGAAAAAATACCAAAATACTTGGGCATGTTTATATATGCATGTATATACTATTTTAAGAATATTTTGAGTATATAAAATATATACGGAAAAATTGGATATCAACAACAGTCTTACCACAACAGGGGTCGTCCTTATAAGTCCACTCAAATGGCTCGTCTAGTTCATCGTGGTGCATTATCCGGCCATGGTTAGTACAGTGCTTGCCTAGGTCAGTCATCTCTTAGTGCCCTCTTGACTTAGAGTTCATCTCGTTCACCTTCAGTTTAGGTTTCATCTACACCAGTTACCTCTGGTAGTTATTCTGGTTTTCGAGGTCTGCCTCAGAATTTACTGCTATTTTTTTTAGAGTGGATGTTTTGAGTGTGGGGATTTGGGTCAGGTGAAGTGTTTTTTCCCCGCCTTATAGGAGGTTTAGCTCAATAGGGGAGTCATGGCACGACTTCAGCACTAGTTACTTAACCACCCGCACAGCTAGCTCTAGGTGGGGCATAGGCAGCTTGGGGTCGCTCTAGAGGGGGAGGCTGATCGGGTGGCGGTCAGGCCCGATTCTATGTTATTCCTTCCAAGCCAGATGTCGTTGCTTCAGAAAAAGTGATCACACGTATTGTTTCAGTATGCCATAGGGATGTTTCTGTATTATTTTATCCTGATTCTATTTATTCGTATGTATCATCATATTTTTCTCATTATCTTGATATGCCCCGTGAGTCCTAGTTTCATCTGTTTATGTATCTAAGCCAGTGGGCAATACTATTATTTAGGACCGTGTATATTGGTCGTGTGTAGTGACTATTGGGGAATTGAATACTAGAGTTGATCTCTTATTGCTTATTATGGTTGATTTTGACGTAATACTGGGTATGGATTGTTTGTATCCATGTCATGCTATTCTGGATTGTCACGCTAAGAATATAACATTGGCGATGCTGGGGTTGCCAATGATCGAGTGGAGGGGTTTGCTAGATTATGTTTCCAGTATAGTGATTTCATACTTGAAGGCCCAACAGATGGTTGGGAAGGTGTACTTATCTTATATAGCCTTTGTGAGGGATGTTGGTGCTGATAAATCTACTATTGATTATGTTCCGGTGGGGCAAGACTTTTCGAATATGTTTCTTGCAGACCTATCGGGCATGCCCATCAGGGATATTGATTATTGTATTGACTTGGTGCCGGGCACTCAACCTGTTTCTATTCCTCCATATCGTATGGAACTGGATGAGTTGAAAGAATTGAAAGAGAAACTTTAGGAAATTCTTAATAAGGGGTTTATTAGGCCTAATATGTTGCCTTGGGGTGCACCAGTTCTATTTGTGAAGATGAAGGATGGTACCATGTGTACGTGCATCGATTATAGGCAGTTGAACAAATTTACAATCAAGAACAAGTATCCTTTGCGCATTGATGATCTATTCGACTAGATTTATGGAGTGAGGGTTTTCTCTAAGATTTATTTGAGGTCTGGGTATCACCAGTTGAAGATTCAAGACTCAGATATTCTAAAGATAGCCTTCAGGACATGTTGTGGTCATTATAAGTTCTTTATAATGTCTTTTGGGTTGACCAACGCCCCAGTACCATTCATGCAACTGATGAAAAGTGATTCAACCTCATTTCGACTCGTTTTTCATAGTATTCATTGATGATATCCCATTATATTCTCGTAACCAGAAGGATCATGCCCAACATTTAAGGATTGTGTTGCAGCAGCTGAGGGAGGATAAACTTTATGCCAAATTCTCCAAGTGAGAGTTTTGTCTTAGTTCTGTAGCGTTCATAGGGCAAGTGGTGTCCAATGAGGGGATTAAGGTGGATCCGAAGAAGATAAAGGTATTTCAGAATTTGCCCAGACCGTCCTCAGCTACAAAGATTTGGAGCTTTGTCGGTTTGTCCGGTTATTATCGTTGCTTCGTGGAGGGTTTCTCGTCTATTGCATCACCTTTAACCAAATTAACCTAAATGGGTGCTCCTTTTAGGTGGTCGGATAAGTGTGAAGAGAGCTTTCACTAGCTCAAGACTACCTTGACCACAACTCCAGTTCTATTTCTACCTTCAGCTTTTGGTTCTTATATAGTGTATTGTGATGCTTCTCGAATCGGTATTGGGTGTGTCTTGATGCAGAGTTAGAGTAATTTCTTATGCTTAGCGGTAGTTGAAGCCTCATGAGAAGAACTACCTACTTCATGATTTGGAGTGGTTGCCATTATTTATGCATTGAAGATTTGGAGTGTTCAAATAGAAGGATCTAAATTTGAGGCAGCGAAGATGGTTGGAGCTGCTAAAGGACTATGATATTACTATTTTGCATCACTCCGGGAAGGCTAATGTAGTGGCTGATGCCTTCTGTAGAAAGGCAGTGAGTATGGGTAGCCTTGCGTTCATTCTTATTAGTGAGAGACCGCTTGTAGTTGTTGTTCAGGCCTTGGACAACAAGTTTGTGAGATTAGATGTTTTGGAGCCCAATCAGGTTCTAGCTTGTGTTGTTTCTTGGTCTTCCTTATTTGATCGCATTAGAGAGCATTAGTATCATGATCCCATTTGCTTGTCCTTAAGGACACGGTTCAGCATGGTGATGACAAGGATGTTATTATTAAGGATGATGGGGTGTTGAGGATGCATGGTAGGATTTTATGCCTAATGTAGATGGGCTACGTGAGTTGATTCTTGAAGAGGCCCACAGTTTGCAGTAATTCATTCATTCGGGTGCCGCGAAGATGTACCAGGACTTCAGACAACATTATTCGTGAAGGAGAATGAAGAAGGATATAGTGGGGTTTGTAGCTTGGTGCCTAAAGCAAGTGAAGTTTGAGCATCAGAAACCGAGCGGATTGCTTTAGAGGCTTGAGATTCTAAAATGGAAATAGGAGCGTATCACCATAGATTTTGTAGTTGGACTCCCATGAGCTTCGAGGAAGTTCGATGCTATTTCGGTGATTATGGATCTGCAGACAAAGTTCGAGCACTTTATTTCATCTGGGAGTACTTATTCTTTAGAGAGATTGGCTGGGATTTACATCCTCGAGATGGTTTGCCTTCACGGTGTGCTAGTGTCCATCATTTCATATCGGGGCACGCAGTTTAGATCGCAGTTTTGGAGGGCTGTGTAGCAATAGTTGGGCACCCAGGTTAAGTTGAATGCAACATTTTACCCCAAGACGGATGGACAGTCCAAGCGCACTATTCAGATTTTGGAGGATATGTTACGCGCTTGTGTTATAGATTTTGTGGGTTCTTGGGATCATTTTTGCCGCTCGCGGAGTTTGCCTACAACAATAACTACCAATAGAGCATTTAGATGCCTTCGTATGATGCTTTATATGGGAGAAGGTATCGATATTTGGTATATTGTTTTGAGCCAGGTGAGGCTAGGCTATTGGGTACTGACTTAGTTAAGGATGATTTGGAGAAGATTAAATTAATTCAAGACCGTCTTTGCAAGACCTAGTCTAGAAATAAGAGTTACATCGATCGGAAGGTTTGTGATGTTTCTTATATGGTTGGGGAGAAGGTACTGGTCAAGGTGAGGTTCGGGAAGAATGGCAAGTTGAGCCCATGGTATATTGGGCCATTTGAAGTGCTTCAGAGGATTGGGAGGTGGCTTACATGATTTCCTTGCCGCTTAATATGTCAGGTGTTCATCCGGTATTTCATGTTTCTATTCTTCAGATTTTTGTTGGCGATCCGTCTCATGTTTTAGATTTCAGCAAGGTTTAGTTGGATGATGATTTGACTTATAATGTAGAACTAGTGGCCATTCTAGGTAGACAGGTTCGAAAGTTGAAGTCAAACGATATATCTTCAGTGAAGGTACAATGGAGAGGTTAGCCAATTATGAAGGCTACTTGGGAGATCGAGCGAAAGATGCAGAGCAGATATCCACGCCCATTTGATACTAAATGTATATTTCTACAACCATTCGAGGATGAAAGTTTGTTTGAGATGGAGACAATGTAATGACATTGCCAGTCGTTTTGAGAGTTATAGCCCCGTTCACCCATTTTTTGCTCATTCCCTGCTTAATTATGTGACTTGTCAGGGTTCTTTGGTTCGGGTTCGGAGAGGTTTCAGAATGAATTGAGACACTTAGTCTCAATGTTGGAAGCTTAAGTTGAAAAGGTTAATCGAATGTTCACTTGTGTGTAAACGACTCCGGAATAGAGTTTTGATGGTTCCGTTAGCTCTGTTGCATGATTTCAGACTTAGGAGTTTGTACAGATTGTGATTTTAAGGTCCGTAGTTAAATTAGGCTTGGAGTGGACTTTATTATTATCGAGCTCTGATTAGGGTTATGGGAGCTTGAGCATGTCTGTAGTGTCATTTGTGACTTGTGTGCAGAATTTAGGGTCAATCGGATGTGATTTTATAGGTTTCGGCATGGATTGTAAAAGTTAGAATCTCGATGCGCGATTCGCGGTTTTAGCATTTTTTGATGTGATTGAAAGCTAGGATAAGTTTGTATAATGATTTAGGAATTTTTTGAATAATTAGATGAGGCCCGGGGGCCTCGTGTGGAGTTTGGATGGTTAACGGATCAAATTTGGAGTTTGAAGGATTACTGAAGTTAGGAGTTGCTAATGCAATCGCACCTGCGGAACTTTGACCTCTGGTGCAAGCTGTGATGCACAAATGCGGCCAGGAGAGAGGAAGCCTGTGGTCACAGGTGTGAAGCATTGTCCACACCCGCGTGGTTGCAAATGCAGAGAGGTTGAACGTAGAAGTTGAGAGTCAGCACAGGTACGGGAAAGTGGTCGCACTTGCGGTTGCACAGAGGTGAAGTATTTTTTGTAGGTACTAGGTCTTGGTTCTAGTGTTTTACCTCAGAAGTGGAAGGATTTTCACTTCTGCGACACCGCAGATGTAGTTAAGTTGTCGCATGTGCATGAAGCCTGGCCAGAATATTAAAAATGAGGGTTCCGTGATTTTCATCATTTTGAACATTCAAAGCTAGAGATTAGGCGATATTTGATAGAATTTTCGAGGGGTTTCTTGAGGTATGTCAGTTGTGCTTAAATTTATTCAATAATTATGCTTCCCCATTAAATTTCCCACCTAGATTGTATGGTTTTGAGGTGTAATTTTGTGAGTTCGAGGCAAGGAATTTGGAGAGATTAAATTGGGGATTAGGTGTCCATTTGGTGTCAAATTTTTGTAAATTTGGTATGGATAGACTCGTGGTTGAACTGACTTTCGGATTTTGTGACTTTTATAGGATTCTAAGACGAGGGCCTCGGGTGGCTGACTTTTGAGTTGAATTTTTAAATTCTGATTAAGAACTTAGCATTTTCTTATAAAATTGATTCCTTTAGCTCATGTTGACTGTATCAA
The DNA here is from genome assembly GCA_026770625.1 of Nicotiana glauca. Taxonomy (NCBI): domain Eukaryota; kingdom Viridiplantae; phylum Streptophyta; class Magnoliopsida; order Solanales; family Solanaceae; genus Nicotiana; species Nicotiana glauca. The sequence goes on from MU668457.1 coordinate 33,956, forward strand.
ACTTTTTATGGATAGATTTAAGGCATTTGGAGGCTATTTCGCGAGGCAGGGGCTTGTTGGAGAAGGGATTTGCATAGTTTTAGGTAAGTGAAATATCTAAACTTGGTTCTAAGGGTATAGAACCCTAAATTTTATGCCATGTGATTGGTGTTGAGGTGACACATGTGCTAGATGACGGGCTTGTAGGAATTTTCCATAAGAATTGTGGCTTGGTCCATTCCATCAGACTGAATAGTTGATATTTCTTACTTTTACTGTATTTTTTCACCATGTATTAGAACTATTGAGTTGTCAGACATGCTAGAAACACTCCATAAGCTACGTGTTGGTACTATTGGGATCTAGTTGTCATTCCTTGCTATTGAACTAATTTCTTAACCTATAAATTTGTTCCCAGTCACCCTTATTACTTGCGTAATATGTCTCAATCCCTGTTGTCTTTACTTGATACATCATATCATCATTTATTTGGGGCTGATTATCATGATTTTATAGAGCCCGAGAGACTTGAGAGATTATTTATTGAGTGAGGTTGAGGGCCTATTGTGAGTGGTATTCGTGGAATTGGGTTGTATGCCACATCAGGTTTATTGATTCAGACCAAGATTTGGCTTATTATAGTGCTTGGGATGGATCGCCCCCTCCAGAGTCTGCATATCCCTCATAGGTGCAATGACAACAGTTATTTATATTTGGGTTGGATCTACCTTGGTTATTTGCATTTGGGGCTGGATCTTCCTGAGTTTATTTGCATTCGGGTTGGATCTGCCCTATTATGTTTAAAGCTTTGTTGTAAAATCTGGAAACATGTCTAAATTTCTGTACCTTTACTTGAAGACTATGAATTTTCGAGATATTACTGTCTTATTTTGTGTAACTTTTAGTACTGTTAAATGTTGAAAGTGGAGTGTAATAATTGGACTCGTCACTACTTTCACTCCAAAGGTTATATTTGTTACTTATTGTGTTAGTTGTACTCATGCACCTTGTGTGTAGATCCAGGTGCTTCCGGTCACGACGGTTGCTGATTTGCAGAGTCCAGAACTTGCGAGGTCATCGAGGTAGTTTCTTGGCGTCCATGAACCTTGACTCTCCTCCCTTATCTTTCAGTTTATTTTTTAGTTTTATTTTCTAGACAGTGTACCAAACAATGTTTTATGTGGATGCTCATGTACTCAGTAATACCCTAATTTTGGGAAGAATTTATGTATTGAATTATGATTTTCTATCCTGTTTTTAAGAGTTTTTTTCTTTATTTAAATTATTTAAGTATCTTTCAAAGATTAAAAGTGTTTGTAATGTATGAGTAGTCGGCTTGCCTAGTACTATAAAGGCGCCATCATGACAGGTTAGTTTTGGGTCGTGACATCTAATCCCTAAACCTAAAGCTAGGCAAGATACTTGCCTCAAACAAGGCAAATCAACACTCAAAAAATACTTTCCCTCGCAAGTCAGCCTCCAACGGCTCGAATCTAGCTAAAAACAACTCACTAATGTCAAACAAAACTACAGGAATCAATTCCAATTAACTCCAAACAATAAAGCTATCAGATTCCGGCAGTGTTGCTGGTTGCTTGGGAGAAAAGCGAGAAAGAGAGCTCAAATGGGGGTTGGCGGTTGTGACTTAGAGGGAATGAGGAGATAGCAAGGATTTTTACTTGAAAATCTAGTGGGGGTCTCTTGTGTAGTGTGTGTAGTAACTTTATGTAGTGGTATATTTAAGAAAGTGCGTGGATACAATTTAAACAAAAAAATAAATGTAAAATATAAAGAAAAATATGTGGTAAAAAATAAAAAGATATAATGTCATATCATATCATATCATATCACATAAAGTGACTTGTCACATCATGATGTCTAGTCACATCACGTGTGTTGTCACGTTGGATGTTGATGAGACATTGGGTCTGGCTGTATTTGATCCATCTTTTGAGATAAATTCTATCATGTTCCTTGTAATAAACGGAATGTGCTAGAAATTAAAAAATAATTATTTAATTAGAAATTTTTATATTATTTATTTTAAAATACAAATACTATAATTGTGCTGTAATAATTAATATTTTATTTATGAAAAAAATAAATTGATAGAATATCCCAATGTTTGAAAAATAGGATAATTATCAATATATTATTTTAAATTAATAAAAATGCACAAATATGGTAGTATTTAACCAAATGCAATAAAATAATAAAAATTCCTATATTTTGTGAAAATAGGAGTAATTATCAATAAATTTCATTAAAGTCAAATAATGTGCAAAAGACTACATTTTTATTGTTTTTGACTAGGAAGCCTGGAAAAGTTAATTTTAAATACGGAGGGTGAAAATTGAATGCCAACACCACCGGCTCCTCATAAACCAGATTCTCATCCAACTACCCTGTGCTGAAGTTCAAAACATGTGAATAATCTTCATGATACTTCCGAAGCATAGAAACTAGAAACACCGAAAGACTCGGAGGCAAAGCAAGTCTGTAAGTCACCTCGCCAACTCTCTCCAGCACCTCAAATGGACCAATATACCGAGGCCCAACATGCCCTTCTTTATAAAGTGCATCATTCCCTTCATAGACAAAAATCTAAGAAGAACTTTCTAACCCTCTATAAAAGCCATAACACGAGCTCTCTTATCCGCATAAATTTTCTTCCTGGATTGAGTCGTGCAAAGCCTCTCTTGAATCAACTTCACCTTCTCCAATGTATCACGAATCAAATCTATGCCTAACAACTTAACCTCCCAATTCTTAAACCAATCAACCGGAGAACGCCGCTGCCTCCCACATAATACCTCATATGGAGACATCTCGATACTATACTAGCAGTTGTCGTTGTAGGAAAACTCCTATAAAGGTAGAAATTGATCCTATATGACTCCAAAGTCAATAATGCATGACCAAAACATATCCTCCAAGGTCTGAATGGTCCGCTAATATTGCCTGTCTGTCAGAGGATGGAATGTCGTACTCTACTCAACCTGCATGCCCAACTCACGCTGAAATGTGATGACCCGGCCAATCGTCTTAAGAATTAACACCCTAATCCTTGATCAACTGCTTCCCCCGAGTTAATTTCTACTATTTGTATTTGCCGGGATGTTTGGTTTTAAGTTTCGGAGAGTTTTGGACACTTAGTCTATAAATAAGAGCTTAAGTGTTGGAAAGTTGACCGTAGACGGAACAATGTGAAGATGGCCTCAGAATGGAAATCTGATGGTTCCATTTGCCCCGTTAGGTGATTTTGGGCTTGGGGGCATGTTCGTATTGTGTTTTGGAAGTCTTTAGCTAATTAAGGCTTGGAATGCCGAAAGTTGAATTTTTGAAGTTTTCGGTTCGATAGTGAGATTTTGATCCGAGGGTCGGAATGGAATTTGGAGAGTTGCAGTAGTTCCGTTATGTCATTTGAGTTGTGTATGCAAAATTTCAGGTCATTCAAAGGTGGTTTGGTTGGGTTTTTGATCAATGGCAGAATTCGAAAGATTTTTAGAAACTTAGGCCTGAATTCGATGTGTTTTAGGGGATTTGATGTTGTTTGAAGTGTTTTGAAGATTGGTACAAGTTTGATGGTTTTAGGATACATTGATGACTTTGGTTGAGGTCCCAGGGGCCTCGGGTGAGTTTTGGGTGGTCAATCGGACCATTTCATGAAGTTTGGAGTTGCAGAATTACAGGTTCAGCTGTTGCAGATATTTACTCTTCGCATTGGCAAAGAGTCAGAGGAAGATAGTAGAATTTTAGCCTTTTCATTTGCGAGGAAGGCTCCGCATTCACGAATGGCTGGATGCTTGTGAACCGCATTCACGATTGGGCTTCACGTTCGCGAAGGAGGGAATTAGTCCAATAGGATTTTGTGCATCGCGTTCGTGTGGTACCTGTTGTGTTCGCGAAGGTTAGTAAGTATAAGGAATCGCTTTCGCGATGGTGTAGTCACGTTTGCAAAATGTAATTTTTTGTCAAAGTCATTTTGTGCTTCGCGAACTCGAGGCTTTGATCGCGTTCACGGAGAAGGAATACCTAGGAAGAATATAAGATTTCAAAATCGAGGGTCGGCCATTTTTATTCAAAACTTAAGCTTGGGAGCTCGGATTTGAGGGATTTTCAGAGGTATTGATTGGATAACGATTCGAAACTCCTTTTTGCTTATAACCTATTAATCTAAACAATAATTCATCATTTAATTTCGGGATTTGTGTGAAGATTGTGGAAAGTTCTTAGGCCAAGAAATTGAGTTTTGATTGGGGATTGTACATTGGATTTGAATAATTTTTATATGGTTAGAATCGTGAGAGTGTGATGATTCTGGAAATGTAAATTTTACCCGATTCTGAGATGTGGGCCTGAGGAGGGTTTTGGTCATTTTACCTAATTTTACGTATTAGCTTAGAATTTAACTGTAGAATAAGTTACTTGAAGAGTTATTTACAATATGCAATTGAATTGAATAGATTTGGGTCATTTGGAGTCGGATACTCGTGGTAAGAACGTGGTCTCGGGTGGATTTTGAGACAGTTCGAGGTAAGTGGCTTGCCTAACCTTGTATGGGAGACTTCCCCTTAGGATTTTGTATTGTGATATTTGAAATGCCTCGTATGTGAGGTGACGAGCGCGTACTTGTGCTAATTGCTGAAAATCTATTTTTCATCAAGTAATTAAAACTGTGTTTCCTTTTCTTTCTATCATTACTACTTGAAATTTAAGCTTGTTATTAGCTAGGAAAGCATGTCTAAATGACTTAATTGCCTATTTGCTCAGATTGCCTTATTTGAATTATGTGCAGAATGCTAGGTTAGAAATACATATTTCGCCTTGATATGAAGTTGACAATTTATGACTATTCTTCGTGTTGCTATTGTGCGTTTACATTGGGACTACGGATGTGGGATTCTGGTAGATCCCCCCCTTGTTTGTTTATTTGGGACTATGGATGTGGGATTCGGGTAGATCCCCTTGTTTGTTTATTTGGGACTACGGATGTGGGATTAAGGTAGATCCCCCTCCACAGCCATGTGGAACTACGGAAATGCAGCCGATAGATTCCCCCAGTACAGGGTATTTATATTTTTTGGGACTACGGATCGAGATTCCGCTAGATCTCCACACACTGATAGTTGGACTACGGGACGGGATCCTGGCAGACCCTTTAGATATATATATGATGGACTACGGGACGGTATCCCGGGAAATCCACTGGATAATAGTAATTGGGACTACAGGACGGTATCCTAGAAGATTCCCCGGTTGTTATCTCAATTTTGAGCTGTATTTCTTTCCCGTGATTTATTTTTTCTATGTTCTTGTTGTTGTTGTTCTTCCAATTCTATGTTATTTCTTACTGTTGCACTTATTTATATAGCTTTATTTCACACTGTTAACCCTTATATCTCATTTAATCTTATTAGGGCCCTGACCTTCCTCGTCACTACCCGACCGAGGTTAGGCTTGGCACTTTTTGAGTACCGCTGTGGTGTACTCATGCCCTTTTTTCGCATGTTTTTCATGTGCATATCCAGTTACTTTCACTCAGTCTTATAATCCTTTAGGCGAGGTGCTTCTGTAGGGACTTCGAGGTATATATGCCGCATCCGCAGACCGAGGATTCCCTTTCTATTCTAGCTTCTAAACATTTTCCCTTCTATATTTCTTTAACTAGTTAGACATTCTGGATTAAGACATTATTAGATATCTAAAGGCTTGTGGTTCCGTGAGTTTCTGGGTTTTGGGATAGTATACTTAATTTTGAAAATGTTGTGTAGTATATGTCGAGCGACATTATAACTATTTTTTTATTTGGTTATTTTGGATTTTGATTATTTCTTCCTCAAGTTTCATTCATGTTTTGCATTTGTTAGGCTTATTTAGTCGTAGAGACTAGGTGCTATCACTACAGTTCACGGAGGGAAAACTAGGGTCGTGACAAGTTGGTATTAGAGCTGTAGGTTCATAAGAGTCATGGATCACAAGCAGGTTTAGTAGAGTCTCGTTGGTTGGTACGGAGATGTCTGTACTTATCTACAAGAGGCTATGTAACCGTTAGGAAAATTCCACTTCATTTGATTTCCTTGTCGTGCGAGATTTTGATATCACAATTCTAAACTTCTGTCTTCTATTATCTCACAGATGGTGAGGATATGTGCTACCCAAGATGATCAGGCACCTGCACCCCCTACTGCAGCCGTCAGAGGTCGGGGCTAGGGTAGAGGTCGAGGACGCACAACTGCTACTACCATGCTAGTACTTTAGGAGACTCTTGCACAGTTTATGAGCATTTACACCACTTTGGCTCAGGCAGGGTTGCTTCCCCTTGCTGCAGCCAAATCCCAGGCCAGAGGAGGAGCACATACTCCCACCGCCCACACTCTTGAGCAGCGAGTGCTTGTCGATTATGTCCCAGAGATTTTTCCTTTGCAGCCTGTAGCCTTAGGCCATCCTGAGGACAGGGGATCGGCTTCGGAGGATGAGCAGCGGAGACTTGAGAGGTTCAAGAAATATGATCCTCCTGTATTCAGTGGGTTAGCATCAGAGGATGCCTTGGGATTTCTGGAGGAGTGCTACCGTATCCTCTGTACCATGGGTATATCAGGATCGAGCGGGGTTTCATTCACTACTTTCCAGCGTCGAAGAGCCGCCTATGAGTGGTGACCCACCTAAGATTTAGACAGTCCGGACAAGGCTACTTCGCTAACTTGGACCCATTTTTTGAATCTATTTCTGAGAGTTTGTTCCTCAGAGCCTCAGAGATGCATGGGGCGCCGAGTTTGAGAATTTGCGCCAAGGTGCTATGACAGTCTCAGAGTATGCTGTCCATTATAATAGCTTGGTTAGGCATGCACCGACCTTGGTTTCTACAATTTATGAGAGGGTTCTCCTTATTGAGGGGCTTATTCCCATCATCAGGTCTAGCATGGCTCATTAGTTGGAGATGGATATTCCTTATCAGAAGGTGGTGATCATTGCTAGGAGGATTGAGGGTATGCATGCTAGAAAGAGAGGGGAGAGGGAGGCTAAGAGGTCTCGAGAGGGGCCATTATTCTGGTGCCCGTGCCCTAGCTACAGGTCATCATAGTAGGGATTATATGAATTGCCCTGTTCATTCATCTCTTCCAGCAGCCAGTAGTGCTCCAGCTCCTCATAGGCCTCAGGAGCCTTATTCTGCACCTCCATTTTCTAGCGCACCTCCTACATGGGGTGCTTTCATAGGTCAGTCCAGCAGACCTGGCCCGAGCCAGTCATAGTCACCACATCCTCCCAGAGTTTGTTTTGAGTATGGTGACACATGCCATATGGTGAGGGATTGCCCCAGACTTGGGAGGGGTGTACCTCCATAGACTTCTCAGCCACAGCGTGCCCCGCAGAGTTCTCAGGCTATGGTTAAAACTCTAGTTGCTACCCCACCTACTCAGCCAGCTAGAGGTGGATGTTGGGGAGGTAGAGGTCGCCCTAGAGGGGGCCCTTCCTACCCCTACCAAGGCTGTTACCTCTGATTTTGTCATCTTAGGTATTATACCGGTTTGTCACAAAGATAAATCGGCTCTATTCGATCCAGGCTCCACTTATTCTTATGTTTCTTCTTTCTTTTGCTCCGTATTTGGGTGTATCTCAGGATTCTTTGAGTTTCCTTATTTATGTTTCTATTCCTGTGGGAGGTTCTCTTGTTATGGACTGCATTTATCGGTCATGTTTGGTTGCTCTTAGTTGTTTTGATACTAGAGTCGATTTATTGTTGCTCAACATGGTAGACTTTGATATTATTTTGGGCATGGATTGGTTGTCGCCTCATTATGCTACTCTTGATTGTCACTCCAAGACCGTAACGCTGGCAATGCCAGGTGTGACGCGTGTTGAGTGAGGGGTGATTTAGATCACACTCCCAGTAGAGTTATTTCTTTCCTGAATGCTCAGCGTATGGTTGAGAAGGGGCGTGACGCGTATCTAGCCTATGTGAGAGATGTCAATATAGATACTCCTTCAGTTGATTTAGTTCCAGTAGTACAAGACTTTTTCGATATGTTTCCAGCTAATCTTACAGGCATGTCGCCTCATAGAGATATTGATTTTGTCATTGATTTATTGCAGGGCACTCAGCCTATTTCCATTCCTCCATATCGTATGTGTCCTCCTGAGTTGAATGATCAGTTGTAGGAAGTTTTCAATAAGGGTTTTATTTGACCCAGTGTATCACCTTGGGATGCTCCTGTCTTGTTTGTGAAGAAAAAAGAATGGTTCTATGCGTGTGTGTATTGATTATCCCTAGTTGAACAAGGCTACAGTGAAGAACCGTTATCCTTTGCCTCGTATTGATGATCTGTTTGACTAGCTTCAGGGCGCACGGGTATTTTATAAAATTTACTTGTCCTCAGGTTACCATCAGTTGAAGATTCGGGAGCCAGATATCTTGAAGACTGCTTTCAGAACTCGGTATGGTCATTACGAGTTTCTTATTAAGTCATTTGGGTTGACTAATGCCCAAACAACTTTTATGCGTTTGATGCACAGTGTATTCCGGCCATATCTTGACTCTTTTGTCATTGTCTTTATTGATGAAATCATGGTGTATTCCTCGAGTTGGGAAGATCATGAGCAGCACCTAAGGATAGTGCTTTAGACTCTAAGGGAAAAGAAGTTATATGCAAAGTTTTCAAAATGTGAGTTTGGTTGGATTCTGTGGCATTCTTAGGCCGCATGATATCGAGTAAGGGTATTCATGTGGATCAAAAGAAGGTCGAGGCAACTCATAGTTGGCCCAAACCATCCTCAGCTATAGAGATTCATAGTTTTCTCGGTTTGGTAGGTTACTACCGTCATTTTGTGGAGGGGTTTTCATCGACTGCAGCCCCTATGACTAGACTGACCCAAAATGGTGATCCGTTCTAGTGGATGGAAGAGTGTGAGACAAGCTTTTAGAAGCTCAAGATAGCTTTGACTACGGCCCCAATTTTGATACTGCCTATACATTTGGGGTCTTATACGGTCTATTGTGATGCCTCGAGGATTGGCCTCGGAGCGGTGTTGATGCAGGAGGGTAGGGTGATTGCCTACGCATCCAAACAATTGAAAAAACTTGAGAAGAATTACCATGTTCGTGACTTGGAGTTAGCTACCATTGTTCATACCCTGAAGATTTGGCGCCATTATCTATAAGGTGTGCCTTGTGAGATTTATACTGATCATTGGAGCTTGCAACACTTATTCAAGAAAAAGGATCTAAATTTGTGCCAGAGGAGGTGGTTAGAGTTGCTAAAGGATTATTATATCACTATTCTTTATCACTCGGGCATGGCCAATGTGGTGGCCGATGCTTTGAGTAGCCGGGCGGAAAGTTTAGGGAGTTTGGCTTATCTACCTGCATCAGAGAGGCCTATGGCGATGGATGTTCAGGTCTTAGCCAGCCAGTTTGTGAGATTGGATCTTACGCAGCCTAGTCGGGTTCTAGCTTACATGGTTTCTCGATCTTCCTTATTTGATCGTATCAGGGAGCGGTAGTATGATGACCCTCATTTGCTTTTCCTCAAGGACAAGGTTCACCATGGTGATGCCAGATATGTGACCATTGTCGAGGATGGAGTATTGAGGATGCAGGTTCGGGTTTGCGTACCCAATATTGATGGGCTTCGGGAGCTAATTCTAGAGGAAACCCACAGTTCACGGTATTTCATTCATCCGGGTGCCGCGAAGATATACTAGGATCTGAGGCAGCACTCTTAGTGGAGGCGGATGAAAAAAAATATAGTTGGGTTTGTAGCTTGGTGCCTCAACTGTCGGCAAGTGAAGTATGAGCACCAGAGGATGTGTGGGTTGCTTCAGCAGATAAAGATTCCAGAGTGAAAGTGGGGCGGATCACCATGAACTTTGTAGTTGGGCTTCCGCGGACTTTGAGAAAGTTCAACGCTTTTTGGGTGATTGTGGATTGGCTGACCAAGTTCGCTCATTTTATTCATGTGTGTACTACTTATTCTTTGGAGCGGTTGGCGGAGATCTATATTCAGGAGATTGTTCGTCTGCATGATCTTCCAGTTTCCATCATTTCGGATAGAGGTACTCATTTCATATCACGATTCTGGAGGGCCGTTTAGTATTGGTTGGGTAATCGGGTAAGGGTGAGTACATCATTTCACCCTCAGACAGATGGGCAGTCTGAGTGCACTATTCATATTCTTAAGGATACGCTCTGTGCGTGTGTGATCGAGCTTGGAGGATCTTGGGATCAGTTATTGCCATTGGTGGAGTTTGCATACAACAACAGTTATCAGTCCAGCATTTAGATAGTACCATATGAGGATTTATATGGCAGATGGTATAGATCTCCGGTTGATTGGTTCGAGCCGGGAGAGGCTAGATTATTGGGCACAGACTTAGTTCAGGATGGTTTGGATAAGGTTAAAGTGATTTAGGATAGACTTTGTATAGACTTTGTATAGCCCTGTCCAGACTGAAGAGCTATGCAGACCGGAAGGTTCGTGATGTTTCCTATATGGTTGGAGAGCGGGTTCAACTTCGGGTTTCGCCTATGAAGGGCGTTATGAGATTTGGGAAGAAAGGGAAGTTGAGTCCGCGGTTCATTGGCCTTTTTGAGATATTGAGGCGTGTTGGGGAAGTTGCTTATGAGCTGGCCTTATCTCCTAGCTTGGTAGGAGTTCATCCAGTATTTCATGTTTCGATGCTCTGGAAGTATCACAATGATCCATCGCACGTGTTGGATTTCAGTTCAGTCCAGCTGGACAAGGATTTATCCTATGTTGAGGAGCCAGTGGCAATATTGGATAGGCAGGTTAGAAAGCTGAGGTCAAAGAACATTGCATCAGTAAAGGTTCAGTGGTGGGGTCAACTGGTCGAGGAGGCAACTCGGCAGACCGAGCAGGATATGTGCAGCCGTTACCCTCATCTTTTCTCTACTTTAGGTATGTCTCTATGCTCATTCGAGGATGAACGGATGTTTAAGTGTAAGAGGATGTGACGACCACGACGGTCATCTTAAGAATTAACGCCCCGATCCCCTATTAACTACTTCCCCCGAGTTTATTTTTGGTATTTTTATTTGTCGGGATGTTCAGTTTTAAGTTTCGAAGTGTTTTGGGACACTTATTCCATAAATGAGAGCTTAAGTGTTGGAAAGTTAATCATAGTCGGAACAATGCAAAAACGGCCTCGGAATGGAAATCTGATGGTTTCGTTAGGTGATTTTGAGCTTAGAGGCATGTTCAGATTGTGTTTTGGAAGTCCGCAGCTAATTTAGGCTTGAAATACCGAAAGTTGAATTTTTTATGTTTTTGGTTCGGTAGTGAGATTTTAATCCGAGGGTTGGAAAGGAATTTTGAGAGTTGCAGTAGTTCCGTTATGTCATTTGGGATGTGTGTACGAAATTTCAGGTCATTCGGTGGCTGTTTGGTTGGGTATTTGATCAAAAGAATCTGATGTGTTTTGGGGGATTTGATGTTATTTGAAGTGTTTTGAAGATTGGTACAATTTTGAATAAGGTTTTAGGATATGTTGATGCCTTTGGTTAAGATCCCCGGGGCCTCGGGTGAGTTTCGGGTAGTTAATCGTACTATTTCATGAAGTTTGGAGTTGCAGAATTGCAGCTTCAGGTGTTGCAGGTATTTACTCTTCGCGTTCGCCAGTGGACCCTCGCATTTGAGAAGAGTCAGTGGAAGATAATAGAATTTTGACCTTCGCGTTCGTGAGGAAGGCTCCGCGTTCGCGAAGGGATATATGCTTGTGAACTGCGTTCGTGATTGGGCTTCGCGTTCGCGAAGGAGGAAATTGGCCTAGTAGGATTTTGTGAATCGCGTCTGCGTGGTGCCTGTCGCGTTTGCAAAGGTTAGCGAGTATAAGGCATCACTTTTGCAATGGTGTAGTCACGTTCGTGAAGTGTAATTTTTGGTCAAAATTTTTTATGCTTCCCAAACGCGAGGCTTTGACGGCATATGCAAAAGAAGAAATACCTCGGCAGAATATAAGATTTCAAAATCGGGGGTTAGCCATTTTTATTCAAAACTTAAGCTTGGGAGCTCGGATTTGAGCAAGATTTTGACAGATTTTCAGAGGTATCGATTGGGTAACGATTCTAAAGTCCTTTTTGCTTATAACCCATTAATCTAAACAAGAATTCATCATTTAATTTCGGGATTTGTATGAAGATTGGGGAAAAGTTCTTAGGCCAAGAAATTGAGTTTTGATTGGGGATTTGACATTGAACTTAGATTATTTTTATATGATTGTACTCGTGAGGATTCTGGAAATATAAATTTTATCCGATTCAAAGACATGGGCTCGAGGGGCATTTTGATCATTTTACCTAATTTTGTGTATTAGCTTAGAGTATAATTGTAGAATCAGTTACTTGAAGTGTTATTTACAATATGAAATTGAATTGAATATATTTGGGCCATTTGGAGTTGGATACTCGTGGCAAGAACGTGGTCTCAGGTTGATTTTGAACTGGTTCGAGGTAAGTGGTTTGCCAAACCTTATGTGGGGGACTTCCTCTTAGGATTTGGTGTTTCGATATTTGAAATGCCTCGTACATGATCTGTTTTTCATTAAGTAATTAAAATTGTTTTCCCTTTCTTTCTATTATTACTACTTGAAATTTAAGCTTGTTGTTAGCTTAGGAAAGCATGTCTAAATGACTTAATTGCCTATTCGCTCAGATTGCCTTATTTGAATTATGTGCAGCATGCTAGGTTAGAAATACTTGTTTCGCCTTGATATGAAGTTGATAATTTATGACTATTCTTCGTGTTGCTATTGTGTGTTTACATTAGGACTACAGATGTGGGATTCCGGTAGATCCCCCCCCCCCC
>MU668457.1:59507-106114 GCA_026770625.1 Nicotiana glauca
CTTTAACCAAAATTTTGCTTTACCTTAACCAAAAGCCTAAACTACAACCCTTTAAGTCCTAATTGATTTTGAACCGAGTTGTCTATATTAGTGGAGGAATACCTGAAGGACAAGCCTATGGTACTATTTGTATGCATTTGAACATTTTTTTGAGAGAGAGTTAATTCATTCCATTTGATATCCCTTTTTATTTTGAAATTAAGATTTATGAGTGTGGGATACCCTCTTAAATGTGAGGGCACATGATATTTGAGTTGTGAATTTAATCCTATTTTCAATTGGAAAGAATGACCAAAGAAAGTTGATTGTGATAGAGGCAAATTTTGAAGCTTTAGTGTCATGACTTGATTGCTACTTTGATTTGCATTAGTATTTGAGCACTTGTAGTATAATGAAGTTTATGTGAAGTGCTTGATAATTCATATGCCTTGGAGTAATTGTTGGTACCAATCGAACTCATGCATTTGTGTTTAAAGTAGACTTTCTTTTTGGCTTGGCATGACATGGATGCATAGTTGAGTTAACTACTTGGGAGGAGGTTTTGTCGTTTTAATTGCTTGAGGACAAGCAATAGTTTAAGTTTGGGGGTTTGATAAGTTAGTATTTTACCAACTTATCTTATCTTTATATCTATACTTTTGCTATGTTTGAGTGATAAAATTGTGTATTTAATGTCATTTACTTCTATTTAACATGTTGTATGTGATTTAGAAGTAATGGTGAAGAAAGCAAGTGAAAACAAGACAAAAAAGGAGCTAAAATGGACAAAATAATCTGCCAAGTGAAATACTCTTTGCGAACGCGAAAGAGGGCAAGCGAACGCAATGAACCAGTAGCCAAACATACGCAAACGCGTAGGTCAAACGCGAACGTGATGTGGGACAAAAGAAACCTTCGCGAACGCGAAGGTGTTTACGTGAACGCGATGAGCAGAAATAGGTAGCCTTCGCGAACGCGATGAAGAAATCAGGCGTGAAGACTGGGCAGTTCTAGAATTTCACATTTTCTACCCCAAATCCATTAATACCCAATTCAGCTCATTTGTAAGGTATCTTTGGCATATTTTCAGTCACAGACTAGAGAGAAAATTTTTGGAAGCTAGGATTTTTGCACACACACTTGGGTCTTGAAGATTGAAGCTTGGGGTTAAGATTTTCTTACCCATTTATGTTTATTTCTTTATTTCCTTGCTTTGTATTGAATATTTAAGTGTGTAGTATTTATTTCCAACATTTGAACCTTGTTTATGGAAGTATTCATATTTAAAGTGTGGATTAAATACCTTGTTGTGCTTATGTATTGAATAATTTTTATATATTTATGAAGTGAGTTATTGTTACTTTAATTATTCTTGTTCTTTAATATTTCCAAGGGATTAGCTAACCCTAGGACTCGTCCATTAACTCCGAATTGATTTTGGAAAAAATAGTTTGGGGTTGGGAAAGACTAATTAACAAGAACTTGAGGCGTTAACCCTCATTTGATAGATTCTACCTAGGGATAGGACTGAACTACTTGTAGCCTTTCGGGTGTGCTTAATCTTCTAATTGTGATTAGGGATAATTCAATTAAGAAGTCTTGTTAGTTTTTGAAAGAAGCTAATTAAGAATTATTATCCGTGGCTAATTAACATAAACTCGCTCATAATTGTAAAATCATGAAATACATTGGATCGTTACTTGAGTGTAATTCCCGATGCATTCATACTTGTAGCCATTGATCATTTTACTTGCTTTCTAGGTTAGTTTACATTTCCGCATTTAGATATAAAATATTTTCCAATCAAAATTCTTAGTGTTTGGCATTGCGCAACTAGCGATAATTTTCTTACATGCCTAATCGCCTGCACATTATTCTCTGTGGGATTCGACCCCGGCTCATAGTTGGGCAAATTATATTGCTGCGACCGTATCTATTACTTTTTCGTAGTGGATTTGGACGTCATCAATAATCATAAGGAGGCTTCGAGATATGTTCATGCATGCTTAGATTAGACCGAGAAAAAGAGAAATCTGGAGACCTGAAGTTTCACCTTTGAGTCTAGGGTTTTAGATTTAGGGTTTTTGGATCCAATCACTGAAATATAAAGTAAATCACATACCTCGTAGCTTAGGGACAAAGTGAATTATTCTATAAGGTTGGATTTGAGAGAACGAAGACGAAGTGGTATCTCAAGGCTAAGGTCAAAGTCTGATACTTCAGATTTGAAGAACAAAAAAAAAAAGGTTGGCGCGATACTCAGATCGGGAACCAGGAGAGGATGAGTTGGTAAGAGATTTCATAACCTTGCATGAATTTGTGCAAGGTCTTTTGATTGACATTCAAGAGAGATTGAGAGAAAGGAGAGGGAAAGAGGAAAGAGGAAAGGGAGGCAGCTAAAGGAGTTTGCGGATGAATTAGGGTTAGAAGATTAGGGAGGGTCTCTGAGGGTTAAAGTTTGGAGATGGAATCTGGGCTTTTGATTATTTAGATCAACAGCCCTGATAATTCAAGGACTAAATAATAAAACTGAAGAATTATGGCGGCCGTTGGATCTTCCAATTTTTACGGTTGAGATTAAATCAAATAGGGTATTAAAATTAAAAGAAAAGCAGAGATAATAGGTGTCTTTGATCTATAGGATAGATGGTTGGGATTTGTTGTGATTGTTTTTTGAGTAATAGACACGGGTGATGTGGTGTTCTTTGATTGGTTCAAATAGGTTGGGGCGGATTGCCAACTCGGAGTGAGGGGGTTGTTTGGACTAGGCTATATCCAGATTTGGGCCTGGTATTTTGGCTGCAATTATTTTAAAGATATCCGTTGTGAAATTAATTAAAGAATTACAATTGTAGCCTTTTAATTTTTAACCTTTTTAAAATCAATTTGATTAAACTTAAATAATTTCCAATAAAATGTGGTAAAATCGTAAGTATCAAATATACTACCAATTATGGTAATTAATTATTTATGAAATACTCTGCTTTCAAATTATTAACATAGCAGCAAATTTAACTAAAATTGAGAAATAATATTTTAAATTAATAATAAAGCCTATGTGGTGTGTATAAAAAATTATTTTAATAATATTAAAATAGTAAGTAAATAATTACATAATACTTATACTGGGTGATTAATTTTAAAATTAATACTTAATTAATTTGTGAAATAGGTATTTATAGATAGAAAATAATTCCAAAACATTTATTGTAACTTATTAAGTATAAGTAAATTAATTTTTAAATTAAGGGTTAAAATTGGTCGTTAACAGCTGTCCCACTTTCACCGGAGACGATAAAAGAGTTTTTGGGCAAAGAAATTGAACCAAAGCCAATTTTGTCCCGACTTTAGGTATACATTGCATGAATGGCACGAAGATTATGAACTTTAGGATTGGGAGTTAAGGAAGATTATGGGAGAATTTTTGTGAAGTTAGGGCCAAATTCTGGCTTTGAATTGCTTACATACCTTGGGCTTAATGAGGATCTGGCCTCATGTAGTTTTAGAGTGAGGACTTTTTAGGAAGCGATGCTCACAGGAATTGACTTGAAGGATTTGAAAATTTTGGAGTTCCACTGGTCGTTTCGTAATTGAGCTTGGATCCTTTGCCCAATAATGAGTTTGATGTCCTTCATAGCATTGTAGTTTGGTATGTTGTTCTAAAGAATTCCACATTGCGATATTTGTTCCAAAAAAATGAAATACACGCATACCTATATAATGAAGAATATGCTATGATGTGATATAAATGATGCAGGAATGATGATGTTCTTGCTGCCGGCGAGCAGTTATTTGGAGTCAAGATGATGAAATACTTTAACATGACTTGATTTGTTAGTCGGGTTGTGTACCATTCCTAAGATGTCGGAGCATTGAAAAAGTGTCTCCGCTTGTTTGGAGAGCTTGACTTGTAGAGTGCGTCTCCGCTTGTGAGGAGAGCATTGCACTGAACAGTGTCTCCACTTATTGGGCGAGCTTGATTTGTAGAGTGCGTATCCACTTGTTAGGAGAGTTTTGTGCTGGAAAATGTAAACTAATATCGGCTTGGGAGTAATTGACTTAACCATGCCTTAAAATTACATTAGAAAAACATTATAATGTTCAAGATAATAGCAAAGGAGAAGAAAAACATGCCCAAGAGATACTCTTGACTGCAAAGCTAAGTTGCGACCATTGATTGGTAGAACATCGATAACGAGATTTACGACTGTCTATTCTAGCCTCCATTGTGACGGAGCAGCTGTAGGGGTTATTCCATTGATGAAGTGAATAGTTTTCTATATACGAGGCTTTGATTGATGAAATCAAAGTTTGATTTTGCACAGGGTGCTTTGATCGATTGAGCTGGCGATTTGCTATATATAGAACATCAATCAGTGAAGCTAGTGGCCCGTTTTGTACAAGGTGCTTTGATTGGTTGAGCAGTCAGTTTGCTATATATAGGGCTTCAATCGGCGAAGCCAACAGTTTGTTTTGTACAAGGTGATCCAATTGTTCAAGCAGGCGATTTGCTATATATAGTGTGCCTTTTATGTATCAGCGGTATGACTTTGAAATACCTGCAAAGGGTTCACGAATTAGTTGTGGTTGTACCAGAAGATTTAAATAAAGGAATAGGGATGATAATACTAGAAAACGGCAGCTCCGTCATTTGCCACAGTGTGATCTTGACTTTTTCTTGTGTCATGTTGACCCTACAATCAAAGAAAAATTCTTAGTGGGAGTGGGGGAGTTGGTTTGAGCTGACCACAGTGTTGGTTCTGCCCCAGCCCTTGATATGGTTGCACCACGAGGTTCAGTTGGTGGAACAAATTACTGTATTCTTAGAAAATAATTTTTCAAAATTTTATTTTTAAGACAAATGTTGTCGTTCTGGATTATGACATGCTACAAAAGGTTCTCCAATCGCAAGCATCACTTCTTGAAACTCTATCCTATTGATGTTAATCCTTCGTGATGCTTTGACAACATGGCTACTTACCGTTATGACTATGTCCTAATTCGAACTAATGTATTACAAATATTTTTCTAAGGTTATGACCGAACATTTTCAGGTTGCCTATGTATCCAAAATAGAATCTGGTCTGAACGTAGTTCGTGGATGATGATTAAAATATGATGAAAATGACCGAGCATGACTCAGGTAGTCTACGAATCCAAAGAGAATTAGGTCAAGACGTAGTTTAATTACAATAGATTCAAAATTGTGAGATTAAGAATGAAATGGCCGAGTCTGACTCAGATTGCCTATGTGTCCAAATGAAATCAGCAAAAGATGACTGAATCTGATAAGGATTGCTTACCTATTCCTTCTTGAGGAAATCAAGATGGGATAAAAATTGAACCCTACGTGGGCCGCCTACGTATCCCTCTGTGGGAAGTCAGTGTCATGCCCCGAATCCAAGGGACATGACCGGCGCTCGACTGGGTAGCCCCAGTCAAGCGGACCTGGGAACCTCTCCTACCCCGAGTGCAACCCCGTATTTTTCATTACTTACTAGCCAAGAGAAATAACCATTTACAATCAAAACACCTTTTTATTACAAAACTTACATATGGTACATGATTCATAACGTGGTTTACACTTTACATAGCCCAACGTGCAAGAAACATACTACATATGTTCATGACCCACATTTCCTGTCTACGGAGCCTCTAAACATGAAAAAGGGATGATATCGTACTTGCTGGTAACAAGGCTCCGGCTATACCTTATACAAATATCAAAATAAGGTCCCAAAACAGAAGCAACATGAGCCACGCAGGGCCCCGAAAGGAAAGGGGCTCACCAATTCAGCTAACGTGAAGTGATGAAGAGCTATGGTCGGTGGACTGGAGTACCTGCTATGGATTCACCTACAATCATAACATGAATGTAGTGCCCCCGTCAAAAGGGACGTCAGTACACTTGAATTGTACTGGTATGTATGAACAAACTTACTCCAAGTAAACTCAAGCAATATAAAAGTAGGTAACAGTAATAGCAACAACAATCATAATGCACAAGAAAAGGAACAATCAAGCCAAACAAGTTTTCAATCTCTCTTGTTTCCCCCTTCCACAATTCCACGTCAATGATTTCACAATTTGCTCAAACGTTTATTTCAATAGTGATTTCGATTACTTTCCACCCTTATTACCTCGGCCACCCTTATCACTACAACCCGCACCTTATAACTTCGTGTTGCGGCGTGCAACCCGATCCCACCGTTTAGTCACAATTCACCAACAACACAACAACAATCAACAATTCACAAAGATCAACAACAACACTTCTTAAGAAATAAGAACAACAATTTACAAGTATTTCCACAACTATCAATACTATTTTCCGTCATATCCAACAATTCACATGTGTTTTACATCACAACGACAATTGCCCACAATAAGCCATAGATGTGGTTATCACAGTTATTCCAGTTTCATCATTTACGATTTTCTTTTGTCATTTGTTCCTCAATTCTTACCACAAGCACAATCACAAATAATTTCATGAATAAGCCACGCAGACATCACATACCAAACATTTGTAAACCAAACAAGGTGATTCCACAGAGATCAAGGTTAGCCATACATACCTGGAGCCAAATT
Organism: Nicotiana glauca; assembly: GCA_026770625.1. Taxonomy (NCBI): domain Eukaryota; kingdom Viridiplantae; phylum Streptophyta; class Magnoliopsida; order Solanales; family Solanaceae; genus Nicotiana; species Nicotiana glauca. The sequence goes on from MU668457.1 coordinate 66,078, forward strand.
TCCTTTTAATATGTACTTCCAACTTTACCAAAGAGCTTGGCAACATCAATCTAGTGCACAAATTAATACATATTTCTTAGAATCAAAGTTCATAGTCACTACCCGAACATATTTAGGTTATCAACCCTCCTTTACACAATTCTTTACTCCCACCTAATCACTCTTACTAGGTTTTAGGTTTTAATAGACATGCATGAGTGTTTCGACCCCTATTACCAAGAATCAATGCATAAGAATCTCCCTTTTTATTAAAATCTGAGAATCAATAAAAGAGAGTTGGGAACCTTACATACAAGAATGGAGATGAAGATAATACTCAAGAATTTCTGGGCCTGGGTGACTTTGGAAAATCAAATTGATGAAGATTGCTTTCTCTCTCAAGAACCCTCTCTTCCCTCTCTTTCATTTTTCCCAGTAACGTGATTAAAATGAGGGGTCGGGGTTTTTTATTAAAAAGGGGGTCGGGTTTAAAATTTAGAAAATTTAGAAGCCAGAGCAGGATCCGTTGTTGCACTTTGCAACCGCAGAATCGAAATACGGTCCGCAGATTGGACTGCAGAAGTGTCCCAAAACTCTGAGTGTTTCTGCTTGGGAATGCGACGGGAATGCGGTTCGCATTCCTGTTCTGCGGTCACATAATGCACCGCAAAACTGACCTTCACAAATCCTTGAGGAATTTATGCGACGATTATGCGGTCCGCATATGGATTATGCGATCGCATAATGGACCGCATTTTAACATCAATTTCGACTAACTCTCTGATTAACTCTGCGGCAGAAATACGGTCCGCATAACTGATCTGCGACCGCATAATGACAAATTTTTGGAACACATATTCGAAACTTGGCACTACAAGCTACTAGGTTTTGAGCATAAAATTTTACGGGGCCTTACAGTCAGGTTGAAGGTAATTCTATTACAGCAAAACCTAACTCTATTTGTCCTCAAACATAGTATCTCTTGATTGTGTCTGAGTTGATGGGCTTTGTGTTGATTCTTTCATCCACTTCTTCCAAGATTAGAGCTCATCCCGATAACACTTGATGAACCACGTAAGGACCTTGCAAATTTAGTGCAAATTTTCCTTTGGCTTCTTCCTATGAGAAAAGATTTTCTTCATAACCAATTGCCCTGGTATGAACTGGAGAGGCTTCACCCTTTTGTTAAATGCACTGGACATCCTGTTCTGATATAGCTGACCACGGTATACTACATCCATTCTCTTTTTGTCGATGAGTATGCATTGCTCATGTCTGACCCATATCCACTTTGTATCGTCCAACTTGGCCTCCTAAATTAATCTTAAAGATGGTATCTCAACATCTACAGGTATTATAGCTTCGGTGCCATATATTAACATGTATGGCGTTGCCCAGTGGATGTTCTCATGGTGTTCCGATAATCCAGTAAGGCGAAGGATAGTTCTTCATGCCATTGCCTGTGATGACCCGGCTGGTGCTGTTAAGAATTAACACCCCGATCCTCTATTAAATGCTTCCGCTATGTTCTTTATTGCTATTTTGGTTTGATGGGATGTTCGGTGTTGGGTTTTGGAGAGTTTTGGGACACTTAGTCCATAAGTGAGAGCTTAAGTGTTGAAAAATGGTTCGTAGTTGGAACAGTGTGAAGACGACATCTGAATGGAAATTTGATGGTTTCTTTAGCTCCGTTAGGTGATTTTGAGGTTGGGAGCGTGTTCGGAATGTATTTTGGAAGTCCGTAGCTCATTTAGTCTTGAAATGCCAAAGTTTGAATTTTTGAAATTCCCGCCAATAGTGTGTTTTTGATCCGAGGCTCGGATTGGAATTCTAGAAGTTGCAGTAGATCCATCATGTCATTTGGGACGTGTGTGCAAAATTTTAGGTCCTTCGGACGTGTTTTGGTTAAGCTTTTGGTCGAAAGTGTATTTTGATAAAACTTGAAGTTCTTAGGCTCAAATCCTTGTTTAATTCGAGTTTCTGGCATTGTCTTAGGTGGTTTAAGGATTGGTACAAGTTTTAATGAGGTATTAGGTATTATTGGTGCATTTGGTTGAGGTCCCGGGGGCCTCGGGATGATTTCGGGTGGTTAACGGGAAATTTGAGAAGTGTTGCAGCAGCTGAAGTTTTTCTCTTTTGGTATTTTCGCTTCTGCGGCTTGGGAAGCGCATAAGCGGAGCCGCAGAAGCGGCCTTAGCATCGCAGAAGTGGGTTTGGACATAATTTTCAGGCTTCGCAGATATGGAGGAAATCCTACAGAAGCGGACTCGCATCTGCGAGAAAGGAACCGCAGAAGCGGAATCTTGGATTTTCGTCAGAACCGCAGAAACGGCTTAAATCCTGCAGAAGCAGAACCGCATAAGAGGTTATTGGTCCACAGAAGTGGATATTAGATCTTTAGTGAAAGTCGTAGAAGCGACTCATTTTTCGCATAAGCGAGACCGCAGAAGCGGTCCCTTGTTTGCAGAAGTGGAAATTACTGTTCAGAAATAGTGAAATCAAGGGTTTAATTTCAAAAGTTGGAAAATCAAATTTGAGCTCGGGAGAGGGCGATTTTGAGAGGGTTTTGAAGAGGAGATTATTGGGTAACGTTTCTTTAATCTCTTCTGATTATATTTCATCATTATGTAGTTAAATCTATCACTAAAAATTCGAATTGAGGATCAAATTTGGGAAAATTGGAAGAAACTTCTTAGACCAAATAATGGGGTTTTGAGTGGGTATTTGACCTCCGATTTGGGAGATTTTTTTATGGTTAGACTCGTGAGAGTATGAGGGTTCTGAAAATATAGGAATTATCCAATTTCGAGACGTTGGTCTAAGGGACATTTTGGTCATTTTACCTAATTTTGTGCCTTAGCTTTTAATTAATTAGCAGAATCAGTTGTTTGTGATGTCATTTATAATGTGTAATTGAATTGAATAGATTTGGGCCATTTGGAGTCGGATACTCGTGGCAAAAGGTGTGGTTTCTAGTTGATTTTGAGGCGGTTCGAGGTAAGTGGCTTGTCTAATCTTGTGTGGGGAACCTTTCCCCTTAGGATATGATATTTTTTAATTGAATGCCTTGTACGTGAGGTGACGAGTGCGTACTTGAGCTAATTGTTGAAAACCTTTTTTTTTTGCTTAAGATATTGTGACTGAGTTTTCTTTCGAATTTGCTTTATTCTACTTGCAATTATAACCTGTGTTAGATTAGGAAAGCATGTTTGATTGATTTAAATTGCCTATTTGCTTAAGTTGCCTTAACTGTACTACATAAAGCATGTTAGGCTGGTATTACCTGTTGTTTGTATTTTTGTACTTCATTTCTCAATATCTTCTGGTTGTGGTTGCGTATTTACATTGGGACTACAGATGTGGGATTCCGGTAGCTCCCCCTTGTTTATTTACTTTGGGACAGCGGGTTTGATTCCCGATAGATCCCCCTGCATATTTACTTTGGGACTGCGGGTTACGTTCCTGATAGATCCCCCTGCACATTTACTCTGGAACTGCAGGTTAAATTCCCGATAGATCACCCATACACATTGATAGTTGGACTATGGGATCGTATCCCGGGAGAATTTTCAGATTTACACATGTGATGGACTACGGGACGGTATCCTGGGAGCTCCACTAGACAGTTAAGATAAGGACTACAGGACAGTATCCTGGGAGATCCTCATTGTTACCATCGGAATTGAGCTGTACATATTCCGTGTTTACTCTGTTCTTTGTGTAGTTGTTATTGCCTTGTTTGACCTGTCTTATCTCACTGTTGTACTCACTATTACTGTCAGTTTTCATATTGTTAATTTACTATTATATTTTATCTTAGTAGGGCCCTGACCTTCGTCGTCACTACCCAACCGAAGATAGGCTTGGCACTTACCGAGTATCCCTGTGGTGTACTCATGCCCCTTCTGCGCATGTTTTTCATGTGCAGATCCACATAACTCCACTTAGGCGTACTATCCTCGAAGCGGAGAGGTCTAGTGGAGACTTCGAGGTATATCTGCCGCGTCCGCAGACCAGGAGTCTCTATTCTGTTCTAGTTTAGTAGTTAATCTATCTATTTCTTTCAGTTATTTAGACATTCTGGAGTTAGAGCAGCATATTACATTTTCTATTAGCCTGTGGTTCCCGTGAGTTTTCGGGTTTTGGCATGAGTTTGTAGACTTCCACGTTTTATTTTTGAGTTGTATATGCCAAGTGGCACTTATATACCATTTTCTTCTAGTTTTGCTTAATTTAATTAAATATTTCCGCAAGTTATATTAATTTTTGCATTCTTAGGCTTACCTAGTTGTAGGAACTTGGTGCCATCACGACATGTTCAAGGAGGGTGAACTAGGGTCGTGACAAGTTGGTATCAGAGCTCTAGGTTCATAGGAGTCACGAAACACAGGCTGGTTTATTAGAGTCTCGTTGATCGGTATGGAGACGTCTGTACTTATCTACGGTAGGCTATGTAACTGTTAGGAAAAATTCCTCTTCATTTAACTTCCCTGTCGTGCGAGATTTTTTATATTCACAATTCTAAACTTCTGCCTTCTATTCTCTCACAGATGGTGAGGACACGTGCAACTCGAGATGATCAGGCAACCGCGCCCCTTACTATAGCCGTTAGAGGCCTGGGACGAGGTAGAGGCCGAGGACGCAGACGTGGTGCAGGGTGAGCACCAGTGCGAGCTACCGCCGAGGTACCATCAACAGATCCAGCCGGAGTTCAGGCAGCTGACACGCCTACGGCTACTACTACTCCGGCCCTTCAGGAGACTTTGGTGCAATTATTGAGCATGTTTGGCACGTTGATTCAGGCGGGATTGATTCAGGTTGCACCGACCACTTCACAGATCGGGGGAGAGACCCAGACTCCCGCCACCCCCCTCCAAAGCAGCGAGTTTCTATTGGTCAGGTTCCAGGTGTCATGGAGACACAGCCTGTAGTCCTAGTTCAGCGAGTGGTGAGGACCTCTCGCCGAGTAGGGGACATGTGGGTCCAGTAAAGAGAGGACAAACGAGGTCAGGAGGAAAAGTATGGAGGGGTGAGTAGACCTCATAGATTAGGGAGACCCACTGGCCCGTATTTTGGAGGAAGAGTACGGCATGGTAGAGGTTTTGTGGGCTAGCCAGCTCAGCTTGCATCTCAGATTTTACATAGGGTCTCAGGTGTTCAGAGGTCTCGGAGTACCCGTACTGCACAATTTCCACCCATACGTCAGCCGCGAGGTTGCGTTAAGTGTGGTGACATATTCCATGTGGTGAGGTATTGCCCTAGGCTTGGGGGGAGTGTACCTCCATAGACTTCTTATCCACAGCGTGCCCTGCAGAGTTCTCAGGCTATGGTTACAGCCCCAGTCGCTACCCCACCTTCTTGTACCGAGGCTGTTGCCTCCGATTCTGTCATCAGAGGTATTGTCATGGTTTGTTATAGAAGTGTATCGGTTCTATTCAATTTAGGCTCTACTTATTCTTATGTGTCTTCTTATTTTGCTCCGCATTTGGGTGTACCTCGAAATTTCCTTGAGTTTCTCTGTTTATGTTTCTACTCCTGTGGGAGAATTTTTATGTTGTGGACTGCGTTTATCGGTCGTGCTTGGTTACTATTCGTGGTTTTGAGACCAGAGCAGATTTATTGTTATTCAACATGGTCGATTTTGATATTATCTGGGGCATGGACTGGTTGTCGCCCCATTATGCTATTCTTGATTGTCATGCCAAGACCGTGATGCTGGCTATGCCATGTATTCCGCATGTTGAGTGGACGGGTACTTTAGATCATATTCCCAGTAGAGTTATCTCTTTCCTTAAAGCTCAGCGTATAGTTGAGAAGGGGTGTGCCGTGTGTTTAGCTAGAGTTGTCACTATTGATACCCCTTTTGTTGAATTCAATCCCAGTGGTACGGGATTATCCCGATGCGTTTCCAACTGATATTCCGGGCATGCCGCCCGATAGAGACATTGATTTTGGCATTGATCTATTGTCGGGCACTCAACCCATTTCCATTCCTCTGTATCGTATGGCTCCTCCTGAGTTGAAGGATCAGTTATAGGAATTGTTTGATAAGGGTTTTATTCGACCCAGTATTTCACAATGGGGTGCTCCTGTCTTGTTTGTAAAGAAGAAGAATGGTTCTATGCGTATGTGTATTGATTATCGCCAGTTGAACAAGGTTATAGTGAAGGACTGTTATCCCTTGCCTCGTATTGATGATCTATTTGACCAGCTTCAGGGCGCACAAGTGTTTTCTAAGATTGACTTACGCTCGGGTTACCATCAGCTGAAGATTCGGGAGCGAGATATCCCGAAGACTGCCTTCAGGAGTCGGTATGGTCATTACGAGTTCATTGTCATGTCATTTGGGCTGACCAATGCCCCAGCAGCTTTCATGAATTTGATGCACAGTGTGTTAACACCATATCTTTACTCATTCGTTATTGTTTTTATTTATGATATTCTGGTGTATTCCTGAAGTCGGGAAGATCATGAGTAGCACCTGAGGACTGTGCTTTAGACCTTGAGTGAGAAGAAGTTATATGCAAAGTTCTCAAAATCTTAGTTTTGGCTGAGTTATGTGGCGTTCTTAGGCCACGTGATTTCGAGTGAGGGTACTCGGGTAGATCCGAGGAAGATAGAGGTCGTACAGAGTTGGCCCAGGCCGTCCTCAGCTACAGAGATTCGCAGTTTCCTTAGTTTGGCGGGCTACTACCGTCGCTTCGTGGAGGGATTTTCATCGATTGCTGCCCCTATGACTAGATTGACCCAGAAGGGTGCCCCATTTTAGTGGACAGAGGAGTATGAGTCGAGCTTTCAAAAGCTCAAGGCAGCTCTGACTACAGCCCTAATTTTAACGTTGCCTACCGGTTCGGGGTCTTATACTGTCTGTGGTGATGCCTCGAGAGTTGGCTTTGGAGAGATGCTGATGCAGGACGATAGGGTGATCGCCTAAGTGTCCAGACAGTTGAAGATACATGAGAAGAACTACCCTTTCCACGACCTTGAGTTAGCTACTATTGTTCATGCCTTGAAGATCTGGCATCATTATTTGTACGGTGTGCCTTGTGAGATCTATACTGACCACCGGAGTTTGTAGCACTTGTTCTAGCAGAAGGATCTAAATTTGCGTCAGAGGAGATGGTTGGAGTTGTTGAAGGACTATGATATTACTATTCTGTATTACCATCATCTCCAACCATATTTACTGTGGTTGAGGATATCCCAACCTTCTTGATGTTCTTAGGGAGATTTCATTCCTTCCACAACTGTTGCAGTTGTTTCATGATTTCTTGCTCGTATGGTTGCACTTCTTTCCCAGAAGATTGAGTCATGCACCAATCTAACCTATAGACGGTGAACAATCAAAGAACACCAAACATAAAAAGAGAAAATAAAATAAAAAGAAAAATTCCTGAATTAGCACTACAAACTATTTCAAACACTACTAATTGCCAATCTCCGGCAACAATGCTAAAATTTGAGGAGTGTAAAACACACACTTAAATATGCTCGCTAGTTAAATATAGTAAATCGAAATATCATATACACAGGGTTTGGAGTTAAATACTATTTTCGTAGTTTATAGCTTGATTGCTATCCAAGATGATCAACAGTTAAGAATTATATGATCTAAACTAACATTAACTAAGAGTCTAAACTATTGGTTAATGAAAATCGATGCAAGTAATGAGCAGAGAAGGTTATCAATTTGGAGAAGATAGGGTTAGTAGGATAGGTGCAAGAAAAATATTTGAGATTTAACCCTAGAAAATTCACTTCTAATGTTCAATTGATTCTCTAAATTTCACTTGGTTATTAGTTCAATTTTTTAGTAGAAACTCCTCTCTCGATTAAGTCTCAGCCTCACTAAATGAACCAATTTTAAGCATGTGAAGATATGCAAGAATGTCATAGTAGATTGGTCTTTAAGAGAACCTCTCTCGGTTATCCTCCTAACTATGTTAATTTAATAATTCAATTAGCCTCTTTCGATTACTAAGAAAAATTCATGAATTCAACCAACAAAATAGAATAAAAGAATATCACAAGTTCTGCCTCTCTCGATTGCATTAACAAGTGAATATAGATGCAACGATTAAAACATCCAAAATGATTAAATACATAAAAACTAGAGTTAATTATCCAGAAACAAGTATCAAGACACCAAATCTATCAAACCCTAAATAGAACTACTCCATAGACATGGGGCAATTCATCAAAACTTTGTTTAAGTTAAAGGAAAAATAAATGATCCAAACCCTTGTCTTGAGTGAGGATTGAATGATGAAATCCTTGTGTTTTTTCTGCTCCGCCTCCTCCTTAGCTTCCTTAGGTCTAAGATCTGTAAAAAGTACAAGAAATAATATTTTTACATGTATTTATACTAAGTAGGGTCGGACCCAAACTAAAACACCTTTTCCTACGCGAAATAGGACATTGGCTCTGTAAATTTGCATAGGTGCGCCGCATGGGGCGACGCACCAGGCGAGGCAGTATTGGGGATTATTAGAGGCCTTGGAAATTGACTGGAGGGCAAAAATTCCTTGATTTTTGACATCCTGATATGGTTCTCGACCCACGCAATCCCAGCTTAATACGTTGAGATTTTACTCAAACTTCAAAGCTCCAAATAGCTCGAATTAGCTCTATAACATCTACATCACTCGGAATCACTCCTACAAGGCATTAAACACATGACTAGTGCAAAACACTAGCGATTAAAGCTTAAACTCAATTAAAGTACAGTAAATTAGAATACAATAAACGACTAAAACACAAGATTATACCAACCATCAAAATCAAAAAATGAGGCAATATGGGAAGCAAAGCTTAAATTCAACCATGGTGTTCTCATAAAAAAACTTAACTTTCAATATCCCAGCAACTTCAGAATAAGCAATAAACATGAAGAGAACAATTAAAGGAATAGAAATCTAACTAAGGCGTGGAAGGCATAGTAAATGAAACAACATGGTACAATACGACAATTTCCACCCGCATGCTTTAACCCATGACAACGTATATATACTCGTCACCTTACATATATGGTGTCCCCATAAATAATTCACGTAGAAAATAAGCCAACAAGTCCTAGTTCCCTCAAGTCAAATTAACCACGAAATTTAACTCACTCTGTAACTAAATAAACAGTCAATCATGGCATTGCCTTTAAAAAAAATCTCCACACCAATCGAATCTAGCCAATTATCAATCAAACAATTAAAAATAAGCTTTAGAAACTAGCCATGAATGAAAAAGGTTTAATTTTGATCATTTTTTAAAAATTCAACCCCGGGCTTGCTTGGTCTAAATCCGAGACTCGGACTAAAAACCAATTACCCATTTATCCTCGATCGCGATTATCTAATTTGTTTTTAAATTTGACCTCAATTTGAGGCCTATATCTCAATTTTGCAAAATTTCTAAATTCTGCCAAAACCCCTAATTTCTAGCATGAAATTCTTAGATTTGATATTAAAATTCATGAAAAGTAATTTAATTTGATTGAAAACTAGCTAAAGCATCTTACCAATGATTTTGAAAGGAAAATCTCTCAAGCAAAATGCCACTAGAGTGTTTATGGTTGAAATGGTGCGAAATGAGCTATGTCATGATTTTCCAATCTTTTACCCAGCTTCCGACATAGAATTTGCAAACTCATGTTCGTAAATACAATGTTCGAAAATGTGGGACACTAGTTGCCAATGCGAATAGTGCATCAGATGCACAGAAGTCGCAAATATGACAAAACCTTTGCATTTTCAAAGGTCCTTCCTTCCAAAAATGGGAACTGCGAAGCTACGACAAAGTTGCTAGATTTATAAATGCGAGACTCCAGTCGAATTTGTGATTTCCCGACATTTGCAAATGCAGTCTTGCGTCTCTTTGCTTCTGAGGCAGTTTCAAGTTTAAGCCGATCCTCGAGGATATAAGATATTCTATCTTAACTGGCTCGTGAGCAACGTGAATGAATGATGGGATGCTAAATAGATAGCTATGAGACTAATTCAATTAGGTAATCGACCAAGTAATCCACATACATGATAAAAGAGCATTCCAGCCTTTTTTGCAAATGTGAAGTTCCCAAGTTTACATATATGAACCCGACCGGTCGTTTTGAGCATTTGCACTTCGCTCGATAGTTTACGGACACGAATAGCATTGTATGACGTATTATGTATTATGTGAATCATCGGTTTTTGTGTTTCATGTTATTTGGAATTTATTTGGCAAAATAATTCTCAATTAGGAAGCTTTAAATTAGAAACTTGACCAAATCTGACTTTTAAGTAGTTGCCATCGGATTGGATTTTTGATAGCTCCTTTAGCTCTAGTGGATGATTTTAGACTTAGGAGCGCATCCGGATTGTGATTTGGAGGTCTGTAGTATAATTGGGTTTGAAATGGCGAAAGTTGAAATTTTGAAAAATTTGACCGAGAGTTGAATTTTTAATATCGGGGTCGGATTCCGATTCCTCAAGTAGGAAAAGGTTCGTAGTGTCAAATGTGACTTGTGTGAAAAATTTGAGGTCAATCAAACATGATTTGATAGGTTTCGACATCAGATGTGGAAGTTTGAAGTTTCAAAGTTCAATAATTTCAAATTAAGGTGTGATTCGTCGTTTAGATATTGTTATGTGTGTTTTGAAAGCTCGAGTAGGTCCGTGTTCTATTATGGGACTTGTTGGCATGTTTGGATGGGGCCCCGAAGAGCTCGAGCATGTTTCAGATTGATTTCGAGATATTTTTCCCCAAGTTGTTACAGTTGGGTTTTGGTGTTTCAGGTGTGCTCCGCATTCGCGAAGGGTATTTTGGTCAGTGCAATGATTTGTTCTTCGTGTTCGCACTTCCTTAGTCGCATCCATGGTGGGTTGATGTGGTTTCTTTCGCATTCGGATATGAAGGATCATGTTCGTGTAATGTTGAGGCTTGGCATCTTGAGCTAGGTAATCCTACATCGCGGTCACATAATATAAGTCGCGTTTGCAAAGCTTTGGCAGCAGTGGTCATCGATTTTGCGTGGGTGTATCACGAACGCGTAGAGTCTTTTTTGATAGTGTGCATTTTGTTCATTGCAAACGCAATAGTGTTCCCGCGTTCGCGTAAAAGGAGGCCTGGGCAGATTATAAAGTACTCTATTTCGAGGGTATCAACCATTTTTATATTGGGAGCTACGGAGCTCAGATTGAGGCGATTCTTGATGCAATTTTCACCTTATGAATTGGGTAAGTGTTCTTTACTTGGTTTTGGTTATGATTTATGAATCTATCTTCGATTTCAGCATTTGGTTGATGAATTTTAAAGAGGAAATTGGGAGTTTTGGCCTAAAGTTTCATAATGTGAATTTTTGAGTTTTGAACATCAATTTGGAGTCAAATTTTAGTGAAACTAGTATGGTTTAACTCATAATTGAATGGGTTATTGGATTTTGTGAGTTTGATCAGGTTCGGAGTTGGGGGCCCGAGTGTTATTTTTGGCCGGTTTTGGGTTTTGATTAAGGAGTCGATCTTTATCTTTTGGAATTATTTCCTTGGGATTTATTTGATGTAATTTAGTTGCTTTTGGCTTATTTTGAGCCGTTCGGAGGTCGCAACGCGCGTGATGGCATTTTCTGAGCATCGCTTGGCTTGGTCCATATTGTAATTGTCTTGGTCGAGGTAAGTAACTCTTCTAAACTTAGTGCTTAGGGTATGAAACCCCGAAATACATCTTATGTGATTGGTATTGATGTGACGCACATGCCAGGTGACGGGCGTGTAGGCGTGCACTATTTGAATTATGACTCCTTTGTTTCCATGGCACAATGTATTGGCCCTATTTTGTTGATATTCGTATTTTCACAATATGATAAAGTAATTGAGTTTTAAATCATGTTAGGTATCATGTTTAGGATTTATACCGATATTGTTGGGACACATAGTGGTTATTTCTTACTGTCATCGCACTGATTTTACTGATATTTCATACTTAGCCATATTCATGCATTCATATGATATCTCAGTCTCAGTTCTTATTTATTGATACATCATATCATTGTTTTCGGACTAGTTTTATGACATTGTAAGCCCGTGAGTGAGACTGTAGAGATTGATGACTGAGTGAGGCTGCGAGCCTGATTATGAGTGAGTTATGGGATCGGGCTGCACGCTGTAGCGGTTATACTAATTTTATGATTGCGCTTGGGCTGTAGGAGCCCCATCGGAGTTTTTAAACACCTCTAGTTAGCCCAGTTGATTATATTTAGGGATGGATGTTCCCTGGACATGGATCATGTCCGAAGTATTATATAGCTGGAGATGGACCTTCTCTATGGGCTGGATTGGCCCTTCTCGGTACTCAGTAATTGTTGGTCACTTGATCTATATATTCCGGGATGGATCATTGGACATATACGGTACTGAGTGATTGGCATGATAAGTAAAAAGTGTGTGATAGTAAGAGTGAGTACTATGAGAGTGTAAGTACATGATTCATCTCTTAGGTACATAGCATTGACATGCGCACTTGACATACAAGCATAATGATGCATTTTTCCTCATGTTCTACAGTATCACATCATTCATGACTTCTTGCACATATTGGTATTTGAGCATAGAGAGATATTTTACACTTGCCATCTCAAAAGAAAATAAAACATCTTATTTATTGTGGAAAGGATTTTAGAAAAATTATAGTTTTCAAACTATCTCACATTTTTCGACAATTTCGGTAAAGGATTTGGTTTTTCACTGATATACTTGAAAAGTGGAACTATTTTCGGGTATTATAAAAAGCTGAATAGTTTAAATTTCGAGTTACTTCTTTTATTATTTGCTATACATTGTTATGAACTGTTGTTGGTTATTGGTGTTGGACCCGACCTATGTTTTAACTCGTCACTACTTTCAACCAAAGGTTATGTTTGTTACTTGTTGAGTACATGGAATCGGTTGTACTCATACTACACTTCTGCACCTTGCGTGCAGATGTTGGCCTTTGTTGCAATTGTGTTCGATGGGAGCTGGCTTTGAAGATGTATATGCGTTCCTATTGTTGCTGCCTCTTGCTCATGGTAGCCTTAGATTTATAAAAACTCTGTTTATGTACTTTTCAAATAAAAGATGTTTTTGCTTCATATCAGCTTTGCAAACTCTATTCTTAGGAGCTCGTAATTTGTACTACCAGTCCTTGGGAAATTTACAAGATTTCGATAATTTCTTTTTTTAATTGTCTCATTAAAGGTTATTGGAATTGGATAGTTATTAGTTGGATAACCTAGCAGGTTGGGTTAGGTGTCATTACAACCAATAGATTTTGGGTCATGACAGATTGATATCAGAGTTCTAGGTTCATAGGTTCTACAAGTCATGAGCAAATGTTTAGTAGAGTCTTGCAGATAGGTATAATGATGTTCATACCTATCTTCGAGAGGCTAATGATATTTAGGATATACTTCCCATCTTTATTTCCATATCATGTGGCATTGATTTAGATTGAAGCATATCTCTTTAAATTTCTTCCTCGCATTCATATGCACATGTGAGCGCTCTATATTAGATGTGCATCAACAACATGTGATTCTATGGATGAGGTGCAAGATGTGATTTCTGTGTGATGATAATGAGCCATTCTGGAGGACTTGAGGCCAGGTTTTGATTGTAGCTTGAGAATGGAGATTTCGATTGTATGTGCATGTACTTTTGGACTTATAAGTCTGGTAGTGTCCCTATTAGTGGAATTTGTATTTCGATCAATGGTTGGGTGGCTATATAACGCTAATGATATGATTACGGGAAGTGTTCAGACTATTAGAATATGAAGAAAAGAGTTGGTTGAGATGTAAATTGGGTGTTTTATTTCTATCTTAATTTGATGTATAGTCTTTAGTTATGGGTGTTTTGGAGTATCTTTCATATTGGTTAATTGTGGAACGAATTAGATTCTCATGTCTTGTTGATGAGTTCAGAATTAGGAAGATTAAGTGATTGCGTAGTAGTTGTGATTGTGGAAGGGTATAAAAAGATGTCAGTTTGAGGCAAGCAAGTGGGTTATCTCCAGCGGGGTGTCCTGAGGTTGTATGATCCCTGTGTTATTTTTGTAGAGAGTTCTCCTTTACCAGCGAATTATATGTGTTGCAATTTGAGTTTGGACCGCTTGTGAAAGTTGGCTGAGGCATTAGATGGTTTGTGTTACATGAGCTTACGAAGGACTTAGTTGCATCCTATTGTGGTATTATGGCAATATAAAGGGTGGCTATTGTAAGTTATTAGATGCTTTATTCCTTGGTTTTGAGCCAAGTGGAGGAGTCTGTTATTGATAAGTTGATTGCACGGTTATGTGTTGTATTGGTTTTGATTTGAGGTACACTTGTGAATAAGTTATGATTTCCAGAGGTTGATGTAAGGCCCCGTGAAAATTTCTACTGAAAAACCCGAATCTCGTAGTGCCAAATTAGGATCATGTGTTAGAAGTTCATAAAATTCTTCATGGTGAACTTGTAAGCCGTAGCTAGGATCCTTTTGGATTGATGTGTGCATTAAATAGTTAAGGAATTATGTTTTCCAGAAAAGTGTATTTCTGCAGTCTATTATGCGATCGCATAATAGCAATGCAGACCACATAGTCACCGCAGGCAGTTTGATGGTTAATTTGAGGACAACTATGCGGTCAATTATGCGATCACATAATCAATATGCGGGCCGCATAATCATCGCATAATCTCGTTGGAATTTTTGTGACAAGCAGTTCTGCGGTGCATTATGCGACCGCAGAACAGGTAAGCGGACCGCATTTCTGTCGCATACCCAGACAGTTTGTTCAGGTTTTGGGACCATTGTTGCAGTCCATTTTGCAGGCCGCATGTCCATTATGCGATCGCATATTGTGTCGGGGCTTCTATTTTCTAACTTTTAAAACCCGACGCCATCCCATTGAAAACACCCACTAGACCCATTTTCTGTTATTTTATTGCATTTAGAGTGAGAGCAAGAATTCTAGAGGGAGAAATTGATCCCCACCCAGCTTCAACTCAATTTTTTCCCCAAATCCTTGAAGATTGTCAAGTGAAATTACTAGATCTTCAACCTAAAAGGTAAGAACTTGTGCCCTAATCTATGATTTCGAAATTTCTATTAAAGTAAGTGATTGACAAGTGAGTTCATGGGTATAAGGGTTTATAATATTGCAGGCATGAGTGAAAATAGAGTACGGGGAGGTTGTGAGTTAAAAAGATAGCAATTATGGTGTAAGATGATAAAACTCTATCACAAAAGGGTCCTAAGATCACAATGCACACTTAGTGCTTGATAATATGCTCGAGTGTGATAGAATCTTAATCTTGTCTCTAATTTTTGGTTCAATTTATAATTTTCGTAAAATAGATTGAAGTTGATAAGGGTCCCGGAATTTTGTAAGAAATTAAGGAAAGCTTTATTGAGGTATGTATGTCTAAAACCTCCTCCTATTAGAAATTGAGCTCCGTTGGTATGTCTATGTGCAAATGTGGTAAGACCGAAAACATGATTGATGTATTGATTGTTATTTTACATGAATTGGTTTTGAAATTGTATTTATACATGAAAGGTGTGCCTCATTGTGTGCAAAGTACTATTCTAGATATTTAAAGATAAGCAAAGAATATGAACCATGTGTTGAAATTGCCTAAACTTCACATCAAGATTTAAAATTGAGATTGCCATGCAAATTATGTGAAATCGTACCTATGCTTACAACTTGAATTGCTTTTGTAGGTGCCTATGATCATAAATTTCAAGGTTGGCATTTAAAGAGGAAATGATGTGATAATGGTGGCCCTAAGCGCCAATAAATTGATATGACATATGTGAAACAAAGGTTCAAATGAGATGACTAATGAGAAAGGAACAACACCTAGGTAAGGCGGCCTAGCCGATCGGGTTGAGATCGGACACCATGCCACACACATGGTGGTAATGTGTTGATATTGAATTCCAGAAAAGGGAAATGAAACGGTTATTGGGGTATATGTCTCAAATTAGCCAACCTAGCCGATCTGGTCGTGATCGGACTCTGCTCAAGATAGCGATGGTATTGAGAATAATGATGAACATATGAAGTGCCCCAAACTAAAGTTATGGAAATCATGTGAAAGTTGTATGACTCTTTATTTGATGATTTGGTGTTCGGTTAAAGCTTTTATTGCCTCTTGCGATTTCCTTGAATTCTTTTATAATAGTTGTTTCTAATAAGATGGTGTTTAGTTATACATACTAGTACTATTCCATGGTACTAACAACTTTTTTACCCGGGGCGCTACATTTTTAAATGAATGTAGGTGGCTCCATAGCGCACAGTGTCGACCACGCATAGCGAGTATCCTCCTCTAATAGTTTTGGTGAGCCCCTTTTTCCTTCAAGAGGTTATGTTGCACATCTTATTTTGTAGATTTTTACTTTTGAGGTATAGCCGGGACCTTGTTGCCGGTGTTGTCATAATTGTATTTTGTATACTTAGAGGCTCCACAGACGTTTTTGTGGGTTATGTACGTGTGTTGGATGGGTCTATGAACTATGTTGCAATTCTAAACTTTTGTTTTCTCTAAATTGTAACTGTATGCAATCTTGGAACTTAACTATGGTTTAAGGTTGTGTTATAAAACGAACTAACAATATTGAATGTACAGCCTCTCATATTGTCTAATTAAACAAAAGCATGATTCCTTAATCATATTGAATTGGTTAGAAAGTGTTTGATAAGGCTTGCTCAGTTGAGTTCACTCGATTAAGTGCCGATCGCACCTCCCGAGGTTGGGGCGTGACAAACTTGGTATCAGAGCCTAGGGTTTTAAAGCATCCTAGGATGCCTCGGAGTCGTTTCTAGTAGAGTACTTCTTATCGATGTGTAATCGACCACATCTATAAGTTTAAGGCTACTTGGACATTTAGGAATAACACCTTTCTTTAATATTCTGGATCGTTCGGCAAACTTGTTACGAAAATATTCCCCCTCTAACTAGTGCATTATTCTATCTTTCAAAAAATGGCACCTAAGAAGAAAGAGAGAATTGGCCAAGGAGCCAATGCAACCTCAGGAGTGTCTGATGAATCACAACTTGATATTGCGGGTGAGGGTAGTCGCACTGCTATCACCCTGCCTTGTTCTTCTATTCTAGACCAGACTATCCCAGTTTCTTCACCCGCGGAGGTTACCACTATCCTCCCCATTGATACTCATGTTCTGCATATTGCCCCAACTTCCGGTTCTGGTATTTCTGATGGGGATCTTAAGGGAGCTATCCAGATGCTGACTCAGTTAGTAGCCTCTCAGGCCCAGAGGTCAAATGTTACACCCAGTTCATCCAGCCAGCAAGGGGATTCCACTAGTTCCACGTGAATAGATTTCTTCAGTTAGATCCTCCAGTGTATATGGGTGCCAATCCAGAAGATGACCCTTAGAATTTTATTGATGAAATACACAAGACCCTCAGGGTTATGCATGTGACTGAGACAGAAGGAGAAGAGTTGGATGCCTATCGTCTGAAAGGGGTGGCCTATTCGTGGTTTGAGTTATGGGAAGATTCCTCTGAGGGGGAGAGCCCTCCGGCGAGGTGGAGCAAGTTTGGTGATGCCTTTATAGATTATTTCCTGCCTGCTGAGACAAGGGCAGCCCGTGTGGTAGAGTTTGAAAATCTGAAGTAAGGTAGCATAAGTGTGTGTATCCTATGGAGCTTGCTCGCCTGTCCAAGTATGTCATTCATATATTGCCCATAATG
This sequence comes from Nicotiana glauca, assembly GCA_026770625.1. Taxonomy (NCBI): domain Eukaryota; kingdom Viridiplantae; phylum Streptophyta; class Magnoliopsida; order Solanales; family Solanaceae; genus Nicotiana; species Nicotiana glauca. The sequence continues at coordinate 83,767 of MU668457.1, forward strand.
GAGGCCAGGGTACGCCGGTTTGTTCAGGGCCTTAATCCTTTGACTATTAATGAAGCTTCTACAGCTGCATTGAATTCTGACATGAATTATGCGAAGATGGTAGCATTCACTCAGGCCACAGAGAGTTGTAAACTGAAAAACAAAATGGAGAGAGAGGGTAACAGCAAGGCCCGATCTACAGGCAACGTGCGAGAGTCACTAGGTGGGGGAAGATCAGCTTTCAGGGGAGGATCATCAGGGTTGTCCTATTCTATTGCATAGTCTTCAGCCAGTGCACTACCAATAGGGCCCAGTCAGCAGCAGTATTGGAGTCGTTTCAGGCTCGGTCAGGGCAACAGGGGATCCTATCAGCGAGGTTGGTCAGGAGAGAGATCCTAGCATCAGTAGAGTTCCCCGTGCCCCAGGTACGAGTCGATGCACTCAAGGATTTGCTCTTTGGAGTTACCCGTATGTTATGGATGTGGTATGAGGAGTCATATTCACAAGCATTGTTGTGTATCCCGCCAGGGAGTGGGTAGGTGCACAACACAGTCATCCAGTCTTCAGTCCCCTCTCCAGCCCGAGGTACCCCAGCACCAGTGGGGCGTGGTGCAGCTAGGGGTGGTGCTCAGAGTTTAGGAGGATCCAGTAGGTTCAATTCTATGAGTGGTCGCAAGACCGCAGAGGCTTCTCCAGATGTTGTTACAGGTATTCTGACTGTCCAATCTCATGATGTGTATGCACTTATTGACCCTGGTTCCACCTTGTCCTATGTTAACCCTTTTGTTGCTATGGAATTTGGGATAGAACCGGATCAGCTTCAAGAGCCATTTTCGGTGTCCACTCCAGTTGGTAAGTCAATTACAGTTGCTCGAGTTTATAGAGGTTGGGTTGTCAAGGTGCGTGGTAGGGATACCATGGCCGATCTTGTTGAATTAGGGATGGTTGATTTTGATGTAATAATGGAAATGGATTGGCTTTATTCCTATTTTTCCAAACTTGATTGTCGGACTAGAGTTATGAGGCTTGCATTTCCTAATGAGCCCATTGTAGAATAGAAGGGAGATAAGGTAGTGCCTAAAGGTCGGTTTAGTTCTTACCTTAAGGCCGCGAAGATGATCAAGAAAGACTGTATTTATCATTTAGTCCGTGTTGTGGACATTGATGTCGAGGCACCTAGCCTTGAGTCTATACCAGTTGTGAATGAATTTTTGGATGTCTTTCTAGATGATCTCCCTGGGATTCCACTAGATAGGGAGATTGATTTTGGGATCGATGTGATGCCAGGCATGCAGCCTATATCAATTCCACCTTACAGAATGATACCGACTGAATTGAAAGAGCTAAAGGAACAATTGAAGGATATTCTAGAAAAGGGTTTCATTCGGCCGACTATGTCACCGTGGGGCGCACCAATCTTGTTTGTAAGGAAAAAAAATGGGTTGCTACGGATGTGTATTGACTATCGAAAACTCAACAAAGTCACAATCAAAAATAAATACCCTCTACCAAGGATAGATGACTTGTTTGATCAATTGCAAGGTGCCATGTTTTTCTCAAAAATTGACTTGTGGTTGAGGTATCATCAATTGAAGATAAGGGAGCAGGATATTTCAAAAATAGCTTTCAGGACTCGGTATGGGCACTTCAAATTTCTGGTGATGTCATTTTGGCTAACAAATGCTCTGGCAGCTTTCATGGATCTCATGAATCGAGTCTTCAAGCCTTTTCTAGAATCCTTTGTGATAGTGTTCATTTACGATATTCTTGTGTATTCGTGAAGTCGGGAGGATAATGCAAACCATCTCAAGGCAGTCCTACAGAACCTTCAACAATATCAACTGTATGCAAAATTTTCAAAATGTGAATTTTGGCTTCAATCTGTCGTGTTCTTAGGTCATGTCGTCTCCAGAGAAGGAATTATGGTTGATCCTCAAAATATTGCAGCAGTGAAGGATTGTCCTAGAGCTACCACTCCAACTGAGATTTGTAGTTTCATAGGTTTGGCTGGGTACTACAGAAGATTTGTGGAGGGATTTTCTACTCTTGCCTCTCCATTGATTAAATTGACACCAGAAAGTAGTTAAAGTTCCAGTGGTCCGATGCGTGTAAAAGAAGCTTCCAAGAATTGAAATCAAGATTGACTACAACACCGGTATTAGCCCTGCCAGAGGGTACAGCGGGATTTGTGGGGTATTGCGATGCTTCAAGGATCGGGCTTGGGTGTGTTAATGCAACACAGCAAAGTTATAAGTTACACTTCTAACCAACTCAATAATCATGAAAAGAACTATCCAACCCATGACTTAGAGCTTGCGACAGTGGTGTTTGCGCTAAACATTTTGGTGGCATTACTTGTATGTGGTCCATGTGGATGTATTTACGGATCATAAGAGCCTTTAATATATTTTGAAGAAGAAGGAGTTGAATTTGAGAAGAAGAAGATGGCTAAAGTTGCTCAAGGACTATGACATTGATATTCTTTATCACCCGGGAAAGGTTAATGTTGTGGCGGATGCCCTTAGTAAAACATCTATGGGAAGTTTGGCTCATTTGGAGGCATATCAGAGGTCGTTGGCCAGGGAGGTCCACTAGTTGTCTAGTTTAGGAGTTCACTTGCGGACTCTAATGAAAGAGGGGTGGTTGTGCAGAATAGGGCTGAATCATCACTTGTGGCGGAGGTGAAGGAGAAGCAATTCAACGATCCAATGTTAGCACAACTAAAAGAGGGTATTCATAAACATAAGACCACAGCTTTTTCCTTTGGCACGGATGATGGTACCATACGGTACCAAGATCGCTTATGTGTTCTAGATATTGACGGTCTTCGGGAAAGGATCATTGCAGAAGCTCACACTTCCAGGTATTCCGTGCACAAAGGTTATACAAAAATGTATCATGATCTCAAAGAAGTTTATTGGTGGAACAACATAAAAAAGGATGTGGCCGACTTTGTGGGAAAATGTCTGAACTGTCAGCAAGTGAAGAGCGAATATCAAAGGCCCTGTGAATTGGCTCAAAGCATAGAAATTCCAATGTAGAAATGGGATATGATCAACATGGATTTTGTGGTAGGGTTACCACGCACTTTGTGCAAGTTTGACTCAATTTGGGTGATCGCGGATCTAATCACGAAATTAGCGCAGTTCTTGCCAGTCAAATCTATTGACATAGAGGAACAGTATGCTCAGTTGTACATCAAGGAAATAGTAAGGTTGTATGGAACTCAAGTCTTAATCATTTCAGATCGAGAGGCTCAATTCACAGCCAACTTTTGGAAGAAATTTCATCAAGGTTTGGGTACATAGGTAAATCTCAATAATGCTTTTTACCCTTAGACCGACGGGCAAGCGAAGCGGGCCATTCAGATGCTTGAGGACATGTTATGTTCTTGTGTTCTCGAATTCAGAGGTAGCTGGAATGACCATTTGTCATTCATAGAATTTGCTTATAACAACATCTTCCATGCTAGTATCCAAATGGCACCATTTTAGGTGTTGTATGGTAGGAGATGTAGGTCTCCCATTGGGTGGTTCAAGGTTGGAGAAGCGGAATTGATAGGGCCGGACCTCATCCATCAGGATATGGAGAAAGTTAAGATTATTAAACAGAGGTTGAAAACTGCTCAAAGTCGCCAAAAGTCCTACTCGAAAATTCGTCGTATAGATTTAAAGTTCAAAGAGGATAATTGGGGATTTTTGAAGGTTTCCCGCATCAAAGGTATCGTGCGGTTTGGGAAGAAAGGAAAATTGAGTCTGAGGTATGTCGGACCGTACAAGATCATTCAGAGGATTGGTCAGCTGGCATACAAGCTTGAGCTGCCACCCGAGATCTCATTGGTACACCCAGTCTTCCATGTGTCTATATTGAAGAAGGTAGTGGGAGATCTATCCACTATTGTTCCAGTTGAAACTATTGAGGTTAATAAGGAACTTTTATATGAAGAAGTTCCAGTTTCCATTCTTGCCAGGCAAGTCCGAAAATTGATATATAAGGAAATTGCCTCCGTAAAAGTGTTATGACGGAACCACTAGGTTGAGGAATTCACTTGGGAAGTCAAGGAAGAAATGAGAAAGAAGTACCCACATTTGTTTGAATAGTCATGTTATAGCTTTTATGTATTTGGTTCCAATGAACTCTTATATTTAATTTGATCAATGTAAAACTGTCCTGTTTTGGTTATATGTTGCCTACACGGCCATGGTTAGTCTTTTACAAGTTATGTTATTCCTATGGAATTTGTATATGCTGTTAGGATATGTTTCTAGGGCTCTCTGACATGTGGATAGGCCTAGATACAAATAAAACTCTGGCAAAATTTTTGGAAAAAATAGGGAGTTAGCAAAATTTGGGGCTATTAATATGTTTCATGTTGTGAAAAGCAGAGGATGGCATAAAGATTGCTAATAAGTGAAAATTGATCCTCATTTGAGGACGAATGATCTTAAGCGGGGGAGGATGTAAGGCCCCGTGAAAAGTTTTGCTCAAAAACCCGAATCTCATAGTGCCAAGTTAGGATCATGTGTTAAAAATTCATAAAATTCTTCATGGCGAGCTAGAGAGCCGCGGTTCAGACCTTTTTGGGTTGATCTATGCATTAAATAGTTAAGGAATTATGGTTTCTAGAAAAGTGCATTTCTGCATTCCATTATACGGTCGCATAATAGCAATAAGGACCACATAGTTGGCACAGAGTCAGGCAGTTTGATGGTTAATTTGAGGACAACTATGCAGTCAATTATACGATCGCATAATCAATATGCGGGCCGCATAGTCATCACATAATCACCTTGGAATATTTGTGAGAAACAGTTAAGCGGTGCATTATACGACTGCAGGACAGCTATGCGGACCACATTTCTTTCGCACCTAGACAGTTTGTTCAAGTTTTGGGACAACTTTTGCGGTCCATTTTACGGGCCGCATGTCCATTACATGATCGCATATGCAATCGTAGATTGTGTCGGGGATCCTATTTTCTAACTTCTAACACCCGACCCCATCCCATTAAAAATACCCCATTTGACCCATTTTCTGTTATTTTATTGCATTTAGAGTGAGCGCAAGAGTTCTGGAGGGAGAAAGTGATCCCCCCAAGCTTCAACTCAATTCTTGCCCCAAATCCTTGAAGATTGTCAAGTGAAATTACTAGGTCTTCACCTTAAAGGTAAGAACTTGTGCCCTAATCTATGATTTTGAAATTTCTATTAAAGTAAGTGATTGACAATTGGGTTCATGGGTATAAGGGTTGATAATCTTGCATGCATGAGTGACAATAGTGTATGGGGGAGGTTGTGAGTTTAAAAGATAGCAATTGGGGTGTAAGATGATAAGAATCTCTCACAAAAGGGTTCTAAGATCACAATGCACACTTCGTGCTTAATAATATGCTCAAGTGAGCTCGAATCTTAATTTTGTTTCTAATTCTTTGTTTAATTTGTAATTTTCATAAAATAGAATGAAGTTGCTAAGGGTCCCGAAATTTTGTAAGAAATTAAGAAAAGCTTTATTGAGGTATGTATGGCTAAAACCCTCTCCTATTAGAAATTTAGCTACGTTGGTATGTGTATGTGCAAATGTGGTAAGACCAAAAACGTGATTGATGTATTGATTTTTATTTTACATGAAATGGTTTTGAAATTGTATTTATACATGAAAGGTGTGCCTCATTGTGTGCAAAGTACTATTCTAGATATTTAAAGATAAGCAAAGAATATGAACCATGTGTTGAAATTGCCTAAACTTCACGTCAAGATTTAAAATTGACATTGTCATGCAAATTATGTGAAATCGTACCTATGCTTACTACTTGAATTGCTTTTGTAGGTGCCTATGATCATAAATTTCAAGGTTGGCATTGAAAGCGGAAATGATGTGATAATGGTGGCCCTAAGCGCCAATAAATTGATATGATATATGTGAAACAAAGGTTCAAATGAGATGACTAATGAGAAAGGAACAACACCTAGGTAAGGCGGTCTAGCCGATCGGGTCGAGATCGGACACCATGCCACATACATGGTGGTAATGTGTTGATATTGAATTCCAAAAAAGGGAAATGAAACAGTGATTGGGGTATATGTCTCAAATGAGCCAACCTAGCCGATCTGGTCGTGATCGGACTCCGCTCAAGATAGTGATGGTATTGAGAACAATGATGAACATATGAAGTGGCCCAAACTAAAGTTATGGAAATCATGTGAAAGTTGTATGACTCTTTATTTGATGATGTGGTGTTCGGTTAAAGCTTTTATTGCCTCTTGCGATTTCCTTGAATTCTTTTATAATAGTTGTTTTTAATAAGATTGTGTTTAGTTATACATACTAGTACTATTCCATGGTACTGACGACTTTTTTACCAGGGGCGCTACATTTTTAAATGAATGTAGGTGGCTCCATAGCGGACAGTTGTCAAGACCCCAATCCCGGTCGTGATGGCGCCCAACCATATAGCTAGGCAAGCCTGAACATTTATCACTCACAAACCCAATCTGATAACTCATTATTGACAATTAAAGGGAATTTAACAGTTTAAAAATAATAAGCCGATGTTTATAATAAAAATAAACGGAACAGACTGAAACATCTGAAGAAAACACTCTCAACAGAATCTGGGGTCACAAGTCTAGAGCCTCTAACAACGAAGTAACATTATCTGAAAACACATAAGTCTAGAATGCAGAAATAAACCGAATAAAAGGGGAGAAGTCAGGTCCTGCGAATGTCAGACAGCTACCTTGACAACTCTGATAAAACTCTGGAAGACAGCGACTGCTCAGCTAAGTCTCCGGAATACCTGACTCTGCACACATGGTGCAGGGAGTAAAGTGAGTACTTCCAACTTAGTGGTAATAGACATATATAATGCTGAAAGTAAGAAATCCCGAAATACCACAATGTAAAGCTGAAACTACCCTCTTATCACATTTAACAATAAGCAACAATAAATCAATGACAGACAGATATCAATGTATGAAAGCAATGCAATGCACATGACCGCTACGACGTACAGCCCGATCCATTTGGGTACCCGCGCTCACTATGGGGGTTCAGACTCCGGAGGGGATCTTACAGCCCAAGCGCAATGACATAGTAGCATTCGCTACGGCGTGCAGCCCTATCCACAATCAGTCCAAATATATATATGCAAGCAAGCCACACGGGCACAATCAATTACCATTTTCGATTCCATTTAACAGGTATTATAGATTAAGTGATTAGAGCCTTAGAAGATTTCTACTCATGTTTAGACATTATTAAACTCAGGACTGATGTCATGGGAACATGCTCAAAATCATGGAAGCAGTGATAATAACCCATAAGGGATCCAAATAGTTGGCTCGTAGCCCGAATATGCTCATAAAATTCCAAGTAGGATGTTTACTAGCCAATTTCTAGGCATATAACATAGTACAGTCATTTCTTGGAAGAACTAATCAATAGTCCCATCCACAAACGACCCCGCACCCACCGTAGAGTACGTGTCTCACCTCAATACAGCGTCACAATGTGAGATACCGAGGTTTCAAACCCTTAGGTTATCATGTATATCTATTACTCACCTCAAACCGGCCGTAGACTAGTCCGCAATTCCCTTTCATCTTGATTCGACCTCCTCGCGTGTCAAATCTAGTCAAAACCACAATGAATACATTAATATATGCTAAAGAAACATAACCCAATTGAAATTACTCGAAAAATACTAAAAATCACGAAATTGGCAAAACCCGTACCCTGGGCCCACTTCTCGAAAAATTCCAAAATTTACATCACTGGATTCCTCATCTCGCCACGAGTCTATGCATATCAAATTTACAAAAATCAGAGTTCATTTGCCCCTCCAAACTCATATTTAATTCTCTTGAGTTTTCAAGCCCTAACCTCCATTTTTAACCTTTAAATCCTTGAAATTCAGTGATTAATCAATGTTTTTACACCAAAAATAACATATTTCGAGGTTAATAGTTCTTATCTGATGAATTTCCTTCGATTTCTCCTCAAAATCGCCCAAGAACAGCCCTAGTCGAAGTCCCAATTATTTTCTTAACTTCTGAAAATTCGGGAACACTGTTCATTAAACACAGGCCCGATTTCCGCTTCTGCGGTCATTTGACCGCACGTGCGGTACCGCTTATGCGACACAATGGACCGCTTATGCGGTCTCGCTTAAAATTTTGTGGCACCGCTTCTGCGGTTAATTTTCCGCTTAAGCGTAACTTCTGAAGCGACCCTTAGTCCGCTTATGCGGAATTTTCCTGGGCCACGCCTATCCGCTTATGCGGCCATCCCACCGCATCTACGGAATCGCTTCTGCGGCTCTTTTTCCGCAGATGCGGAAACAACAGAAGGCAAAAGTTCAGACCTGCAACATTTTCCAAAATTCCCGTTTAATCACCCGAAATAACACCGAGGCCCCCGGGACCTCAACCAAAAACACCAACACATCCTATAACCATATTCAAACTTTTTCCAATCCTCAAAACACGTCAAACAATGCTAAAACCAACAAAACACATCAGATTCATGCCTAGTTTTCATCAAAACTTCCGAAATGCGCATTCAATCAAAAACCAACCAAACGATGTCCGAATGACCTGAAAATTTGCAGACATATCCAAAATTACCTAACGGAGCTACTGCAACTCTCGGAATACCATTCCGACCCTCGGATCAAAATCTCACCTACCCACCAGAATTCGCCAAAATTCAAACTTAGCCAATTCAAGCCTAATTCTACACCGGACCTTCAAATTCAATTCTGATTGCGCTCCTAAGTCACAAATCATCACCCAAAACTAGTCGAATTATCGAAAATCCATTCCGAGCCCTCTAACTCATAAGTCAACATCAGGTTGACTTTTCCGAGCTAACTTCATTTAAAGAGACTAATTGTCTCATTTCTAACCGAACACTATCCGAATTACTTCAAATTCACCAACCACCTATAATGAAACATATAGAAGCATAAAACTGGGTAAATGGGGCGGTAACTCACGTGACGATGGGTCGGGTCGTCACATTCTCCCCAACTAAAACAAAGGCTCGTCCTCTAGCGGGTCAAGAAACATACGTGGAGTCTCAAATAAGTGAGGATATCTGCTCCGCATCTCCTACTCGATCTCTCAAGTGGCCTCCTACACGGGCCGACCTCTCCACTGCACCTTCACCGAAGCTATGTCGTTTGATCTCAACTTTCGAACCTGACGTCCCAAGATAGCCATTGGGTCCACATCGTAGGTCAAGTCCTCATCCAACAGGATCGTGCTGAAGTCTAACACATTAGAAGGGTCCCCAACATACTTCCGGAGCATAGAAACATGGAACACCTGGTGAACTCCCGACAAGCTGGGTGGCAAAGCAAGCATATATGCCACCTCCCCAATCCTCCTAAGTATCTCAAAAGGTCCAATGAACCGTGGACTCAGCTTCCCTTTCTTTCCAAACCTCATAACGCCTTTCATAGGCGAAACCTTCAACAAGACCTTCTCGCCCACTGAATAAGATACATCTCGAACCTTCTGGTCCGCATAACTCTTCTGACGCGACTGGGCTATGTGAAGTCTCTCCTGGATCACTTTCACCTTCTCTAAGGCATCCTGAACTAATTCTGTTCCCAATAGTCTAGCCTCGCCGGGCTCAAACCAACCACCCGGAAATCTATACTGTCTCCTATATAAGGCCTCATACGGTGCCATTTGAATGTTGGACTGATAGTTGTTGTTGCAAGCAAACTCTGCAAGAGGCAAGTAATCAGCCCAAGAACCTCTAAAGTCAATAACGCAGGCACACAACATGTCCTCCAATATCTGAATGGTACGCTCGGACTGCCCGTCCATCTGAGGATGGAATATTGTGCTCAACTCTACCTGTGAACCCAACTCTAGGTGAAAAGTCCTCCAGAACTGAGAGGTAAACTGAGTACCCCTATCTGATATAATAGAAACTGGGACCCCATGTAACCGTACAATCTCCTGGATAAAAATCTCCGCTAACCTCTTCGAAGAATAGGTGGTACACACCGGAATGAAGTGCACTGACTTGGTCAGCCTATCCACAATCACCCAAACTGAATCAAACTTCCTCGCTGTCCGAGGGAGACCACTCACGAAGTCCATAGTAATCCTCTCCCATTTCCATTCGGGAATATCCATGCGCTGAAGCAACCCCACCGGGCCTCTGATGCTCAAACTTGACCTGCTGACAGTTGAGGCACCGAGCTACATGACTCACAATGTCCTTCTTCATTCTTCTCCACCAGTAATGCTGCCTCAAATCCTGATACATCTTCGCGGCACCTGGACGAATGGAATACTGCGAGCTGTGGGCCTCCTCTAATATCAACTCTCGGAGCCCATCCACATTGGGCACACAAATCCGACCCTGCATCCGTAACACACCATCACTATCAATAGTCACATCCCTGGCAGCATCATGCTGAACTCCGTCCTTAAGGACAAGCAAATGTGGATCATCATACTGACGCTCTCTAATGCAATCATACAAGGAAGACCGAGATACCACACAAGCCAACACCCGACTGGGCTCAGAAATATCTGACCTCACCATCCGATTGGTCAAGGCCTGAACATCAACTGCAAAGGGCCTCTCCCCAACTGGAATGTACGCCAAACTACCCATACTGATTGCCTTTTGGCTCAAAGTATCGGCCACTACATTGGCCTTTCCCGGATGATACAAAATGGTGATATCATAATCCTTGAGTAACTCAAGCCATCTCCGTTGCCTCAAATTAAGATCCTTCTACTTAAACAAGTGCTGAAGACTGCGATGGTCAGTGAACACCTCACAAGATACACCATATATATAGTGCCTCCAAATTTTCAAGGCATGAACTATAGCAGCCAACTCTAAGTCATGAATAGGGTAGTTCTTCTCATGGGGATTTAACTGACGAGAAGCATAAGCAATGACTCTACCCTCCTGCATCAATACACAATAGACCCCAACTCTCGAAGCATCACAATACACCGTGTAAGAACCTGAAGTTGATGGTAATACTAATACCGGAGCTGTGGTCAAAGCTTACATGAGCTTCTGAAAGCTCTCCTCGCACTCATCCGACCACACAAATGGAGCATTCTTCTGTGTCAACTTCATCAAAGGCAAAGCAATAGATGAAAAACCCTGAACGAACCTGCGGTAATAACCCGCCAAACCGAGGAAACTCCGAATCTCAGTAGCTGAGGAAGGCCTGGGCCAACTCTGCACCGCCCTAATCTTCTTTGGTTCAACCTGAATACCATCACTGGACACCACGTGTTCCATAAAAGCCACGGAACTAAGCCAGAACTCACATTTGGAGAACATCGCATAAAGCTTCTCCTCTCTCCATCTCTGCAATGCCACCCTCAAGTGCTGCGCGTGCTCCTCCTGGCTACGTGAGTACACCAGAATATCGTCAATAAACACGATCACAAATGAATCCATATACGGCCTAAATACACTGTTCATCAAGTGCATAAACACGACTGGGGAATTAGTCAGCCCAAATGACATAACCAGAAACTCATAGTGCCCATATCTCGTCCTAAAAGCCGTCATCATAATGTTTGAATCCCTAATCTTCAGCTGGTGATAGCCTGATCGGAGATCAATCTTAGAGAATACCTTTGCTCCCTGAAGCTAATAAAACAAATCCTCAATACGGGGTAGTGGGTACTTATTCTTCACGGTCACCTTGTTTAACTGTCTGTAATCAATGCACATTCTCATTGTGCCATCCTTCTTCTTTACAAATAAGACTGGTGTACCCCACGGTGACACACTCGGGCGAATGAACCCCTTTTCTAGGAGTTCCTGAAGCTGCTCTTTCAATTCCTTTAACTCTGCTAGTGCCATATGATAGGGAGGAATAGAGATGGGCTGAGTTCCCGGCACCAGATCAATACCGAAATCAATGTCCCTGTCCGGCGGCATGGCCGGCAGGTCTGCTGGAAACACATCTAGAAACTCTTTCACAACGGGCACAGAATCAATACTAGGAGTCTCAGCTTCAACATCTCTCGCAAATGCTAAATATGATAGACATCATTTCTCAACCATCCGTTGTGCCTTTAAGAAGGAGATCACCCTTCTAGGAACATAATCGGTCGAACCTCACCACTCAATCCTCGGAATACCCGGAATAGCCAACGTAACTATCTTGGCATGACAGTCCAGAATAGCATGGTACGGAGATAGCCAATCCATACCCAGAATCAAATCAAAGTCTACCATAACCAACAACAATAAATCAACTCGGGTCTCCAGACCCCCAATAGTAACAAGACAAGATCGATATGCGTGATCCACAATAATAGTATCGCCCACCGGGGTATATACATGCACATGCAAGGCAAGACAACCACGGGTCGTACCCAAATGATGAGCAAAATATGAAGATATATAGGAATAGGTAGATCCGGGATAAAATAAGACAGAAGCATCCCTGTGGCAGACTAAGATAATACCTGTGATGACGGCATCTGATGCAATAGCGTCCTTCCTATCTGGAAGAGCATAGAATCGAGCCTGACCACCGCCAGTCCGGTCTTCACCCCTGGGGCGACCTCTGGCTACCTCGCTCTCACTCCTAGCTGACTGGGTGGGTGCTGAAGAAATAAGAGCAGAAGATGAGGGCTAATCCCTCTGCTGGGACTGCCTACCACGGAGCCGAGGACACTATCTCCTCATATGACCCAACTCACCACACTCGTAGCAACGACCTGGAGCTAGAGAAGGGGACTGAAGGGAACCCCTCGCTGCAGATGAACCCTGGGCTGAAGAAGCAGGAGTAGTACTTTGAGCTAGAAGGGCGCTAAGTGAAAACTGGCCCTGCTGATAACCCTGGTGACCACGGCCTGAAGAAGCCCCACTGGACTCTGTGCGACCTGACTGAGGAGATCTGAAGGAATGACCTCTGCTGCGCTGGAACTGGCCCCTAGACGAAGCACCGTTGAAACTACCTGAACCTTGAGGCCTCTTGGCCTCCCTCTCCTCAAGCTCCCGACGACGATCTATCTCAATCTGACGAGCCATATCAACTACCTCCTCAAATGAGGCAGCCACAATCCTCTCTCTAGTAATCAAAATATGAATGAGATAGTTGAGGCCATCCACAAACCTCCTAATCCTCTCCTGATCAGTCGGGATCATCCAAGTAGCATGCCGAGCTTGCTGCATAAACCTCAACTCATACTGGGTCACAGTTATGTCCCCCTAAACCAACCACTCAAACTGACGACACAGCTCCTCCCTGCGAGACTGCGATACATACTTCTCCATAAAAAGAGCGGAGAACTGCTGCCAAGTAAGGGGCGCTTCTCCAATAGGCCTACTCCTCTCAAACTCCTCCCACCAAGTATATGCAGGCCCTGAGAACTGGAAAGTAGTAAAAGCTACTCCACTCGACTCCAATATCCCTGCAGTGCGAAGCATATGCTGACACTTGTCTAGAAATCCCTGGGCATCCTCGCCCTCTGTACCACTGAACGTCGGAGGCTGGAGCCTGCCAAACCTCTCCAGTCGACGCTGCTCGTCATCTGGCATAGCCGGAACCACAAAATCTGGAGCTGGTGCGACTGGCGCAACTGGGGTAACTGGTGCAATTGGTGCAACTGGAGCAACTGGGGCAACTAGTGCAACTGGGGCAACTGGTTCAACTGGGGCAGCTCCCGGTGTTTGAAATTCCTAGACACCCTGCTCGGATGTGTGAGCAGCGAGGGTCTGCTGAACACCCCCGGTCTGAGAAGTAGTTGCTGCAGTAGTGGCTGATATGGCTTGAACCAGGCCAGTGCAGGCGGATAAGATCTGTGCCAAAGCCTCTTGAAAACCAGGAATCACAATGGGCACTGCCGGTGCCTGAACAGGTGTTACTGGAGCATCTATAACTATCGGCTGGTCCTGAACCTGGGCAGCTGGTGGGTCTGCAGGTGCTGCCCTCACTGGTCCGTCTCGACCACGATCGCGACCACGGCCCCTAGAGGGTGCCAAAGTTGGTCCGTCCACCATGTCCGGTAGCATGAGTTCACACCATCTGCGAGAAAATAGAATACAGAAGTTTAGTTCTCGGACCAACAAAATCGCATGACAAGAATTTCAAGAAAGTGAAGTATTTCCTAAAGGTTCTGTAGCCTCCCGAGGATAGATACGGACGTCTACGTACCGATCCGCGAGAATCTACTAACCGGCTCATGACTCGTGAGGCCTAGTAACCTAGGCTCTGATACTAACTTGTCACGACCCCAATCCCGCTCGTGATGGCGCCCAACCATATAGTTAGGCAGGCCTGACCATTTATCACTCACGAACCCAATATGATAACTCATTATTGACAATTAAAGGGAATTTAACAATTTTAAAATAATAAGCCGATGTTTAAAATAAAAACAATACGGAGCAGACTGAAACATCTGAAGAAAACACTCCCAATAGAATCTGGGGTCACAAGTCTAAAGCCTCTAACAACGGAGTAACAATATCTGAAAACACATAAGTCTGGAATGCGGAAATAAACCGAATAAAAGGGAAGAAGTCGGGTCCTACGAACGTCAGGCAGCTACCTCGACAACTCAGATAAAACTCTAGAAGACAGCGACTGCTCAGCTAAGTTTCCGGAACACCTGAATCTGCACATATGGTGCAGGGAGTAAAGTGAGTACTTCCAACTCAGTGGTAATAGACATATATAATGGCTGAAAGTAAGAAATCCCGAAATACCACAATGTAAAGCTGAAACTACCCTCTTAGCACATTTAACAATAAGCAACAATACATCAATGATAGACAGATATCAATGTATGAATGCAGTGCAATACACATGACCGATGCAGCGTACAACCCGATCCATTTGGGTACCCGCGCTCACTGTGGGGGTTCAAACTCCGGAGGGGCTCCTACAGCCCAAGTGCAATGACATAGTATCATTCGCTGCGGCATGCATCCCGGTCCACAATCAGTCCAAATATATATATACAAGCAAGCCACAGGGGCACAACCAATTACCATTTTCGATTCCATTTAACAGGTATTATAGTTTAAGTGATTAGAGCCTTAGAAGATTTCTACTCATGTTTAGACATTATTCAACTCATGATTGATGTCATGGGAACATGCTCAATATCATGGAAGCATTGATAATAACCCCTAAGGGATCCAAACAGTTGGCTTGCAGCCCGAATATGCTTATAACAATCCAAGTAGGATGTTTACTAGCCAATTTCTAGGCATATAACATAGTATAGTCATTTCTCGGACGAACTAAGCCATAGTCCCGTCCACAAATGACCCCGCACTCACCGTAGAGTACGTGTCTCGCCTCAATACAGCGTCACAATGTGAGATACCGGGGTTTCAAACCCTCAGGTCATCATCTACATCTATTACTCATCTCAAACTGGCCGTAGACTGGTTTGCAATTCCCTTTCCTCTTGAATCGACCTCCTCGCGCGTCGAATCTAGTCAAAACCACAATGAATGCATTACTATATTCTAAAGAAACATAACCCAATCAAAATTACTCGAAAAATACTAAAAATCACGAAGTTGGAAAAATCCGAGCCCCGGGCTCACTTCTCGAAAAATTCCAAATTTTACATCACTGGATTCCTTGTCTCGCCATGAGTCTATGCATATCAAATTTACAAAAATCGGAGTTCGTTTGCCCCTCCAAACTCATATTTAACTCTCTTGAGTTTTCAAGCCCTAACCTCCATTTTTAACCTTTAAATCCTTGAAATTCAGTGATTAATCAATGTTTTTACACTAAAAATAACATATTCCGAGCTTAATAGTTCTTAACTGATGAAGTTCCTTCGATTTCTCCCCAAAATCGCCCAAGAACATCCCTAGTCGAAGTCCCAATTATTTTCTTAACTTCTGAAAAATTCGCGAACACTGTTCATTAAACACATGCCCGATTTCCGCTACTGCGGTCATTTGACTGCACCTGCGGTACCGCTTATGTGACACAATGGACCGCTTATGCGGTCTCACTTAAAATTTCGTGGGACCTCTTTTGTGGTTAATTATCCGCTTAAGCGGAACTGCTGAAGCGACCCTTAATCTGCTTATGCGGAATTTTCCTGGGCCATGCCTATCCTCTTATGCGGCCATCCCACCGCATCTACGGAACCGCTTCTGCGGCTCCTTTTCCGCAGATGCAGAAACAACAGAAGGCAAAAGTTCAGACCTGCAATACTTTCCAAAATTCCCGTTTAACCATCCGAAATCACACAGAGGCCCCTGGGACCTCAACCAAAAACAAAAACACCAACACATCCTATAACCTTATTCAAACTTGATCCAATCCTCAAAAGACGTCAAACAATGCGAAAACCAAAAAAACACATCGGATTCAAGCCTAGTTTTCATCAAAACTTCCGAAATGCGCATTCAATCAAAAACCCGACCAAACGGTGTCCGAATGACCTGAAAATGTGCAGACAAATCCAAAATTACCTAACGGAGCTACTGCAACTCTCAGAATTCCATTCCAACCCCCGGATCAAAATCTCACCTACCCACCGAAATTTGCCAAAATTCAAACTCAGCCAATTCAAGCCTAATTCTACACCGGACCTCCAAATTCAATTCCGATTACGCTCCTAATTCACAAATCATCACCCAAAACTAGTCGAATCATCGGAAATCCATTCTAAGCCCTCTAACTCATAAGTAAACATAAGGTTGACTTTTCCAAACTAACTTTCTTTTAAAGAGACTAATTGTCTCATTTCTAACCGAACTCTATCCGAATCACTTCAAATTCACAAACCACCTATAATGAAACATATAGAAGCATAAAACGGGGAAAACAGGGTGGTAACTCACATGACGACGGTTCGGGTCGTCACAACAGTGTTGACCGCGCGTAGCGAGTATCCTCTTCTTATAGTTTTGGTAAGCCCCTTTTTCCTTCAAGGGGTTATGTTGCATATCTTATTTTGTAGATTTTTACTTTTGAGGTATAGCCAGGGCCTTGTTGCCGGTGTTGTCAAAATTGACTTTTGTATCCTTAGAAGCTTCGTAGGCATTTGTGTGGATTATGTATGGGTGTTGGATGGGTCTATGAACTATGTTGCAATTCTAAACTCTTGTTTTTTCTAAGTTGTAACTATATGAAATCTTGGAACTTAATTATAGTTTAAGGTTGTATTATAAAACGAACTAACAATGTTGAATGTACAACCTCACCTATTGTCTAACTAAATGAAGGCATGATTCCTTAATCATATTGAGTTGGGTAAAAAGTTTTTGTTAAGGCTTGCTCAGTTGGGTTCACTCGATTAAGCGCCGGTCGAGTGAAGGAATTTTTAGATACGGGTGAGGAGCATGTGGTGTATATTGATTTTCTCCTGGATGAAAGGAAATGGAAGGTCTAATTAAACGAAAGCATGATTCCTTAATCATATTGAGTGAAGGAATTTCTGGATACAGGTGAGGAGTATGTGGTGTATATTGATTTTCTCCTGGATGAAAGGAAATGGAAGTTCTAATTAAAGAAAAGCATTATTCCTTAAATAACAATGTTGAATGTCCAGCCTCTCCTATTAACTAATCAATTTTGAGTATATAGTTGCTTGTGACTTAGAGTGGATTATGAAGTTCTCATATTTTTCATATGATGGCATGCTATATGTGGTGTGTTTTGTGGGATAGAGATTTGTATGAGCGAGGTCACAAATCAATTTTGAAGGGAAAGTCATAAAACTCTTAGGCAGCATGGATGGTTTCATATGACTTGGTAAATGATATTACTATTTGGTATGGCTTGATGAGAGTATACATTTCAAAAGGGGCAATATGTTTTAATTTATTGGTACTTCATTATTATTGCGGCACTCTCCTAGTTGATCTATTGTTGATATTTAAATTTTGCTTTATGGCACGGAAGAATTATAGAAGTATTCCTCATAGGATGATAATGTATGGGAGATGTGTTAGACATTCGGGTGGTGGGAGTGGGATCAGATATGGTGATTCGTGTATTTGGAGGCTGGGAATTCTCAGAAGCAGATTGTTTCATGGTTGTGGACTGTGGAGTTGTGGGAAGCTATCCAGATGATATTATGTGTTATGATTCAGTCATTGTGGACTTTCTAAAATGATCAGTGAGTCACTCTTCTATGCTACGAGGGGTTGCGATTTGTGGGTTATATGCACACATGATGCGGTTCTATTTGGGCTTTATAGAGGAATTTGAGCGAGATGAGTATTTGGCTATTTCATGATTGATTGCGTGTTGGCTATTTTCTTGTTAGATTGTGGTATTGTGCTATTTGCTCTCTGTAGTTATAGTGATGCACTCTGGGTAATTTGTGTCAAATTTTGTGTAGTTATTGATTTTGAGCAGGGTGGCTCGAGGTATATAATATGGACTAGTGTTTGAATGGGGTCACGCATTGTAGCGGAGCTATATTGAGATATAATCGTTTGTGTTAGATTTGTGTGTTTTGGTTCGGTGGTGTTTGATAGGTTCTTATCATTGCGTTGTGGTGGTACCCATTGAGCTTGTGGGATAGTTCTCTTATTTGAATTATTTTCCATGTTTGAGTACATTTCGAATGTAACTTATTGGTGCGCGGATTGCACGGGTTGTGGCTTCAGATTGTATTGATGTGTCATGTTACAAGAGTGGTCGTGTTGGATGAGATGAGGTCATTGGACCTAGAATGGATACTATCGGAATTGATTACATCATGGTTGGAAAGATAATATCGAAAGTCAGCTAAGAAATTTGCTATAGTTCTTGTCGGAGGAGAGGGAGTTTCATGACTTGTTGATCCGATGAATGGCTATGAGTTTTTGCATGTTTCTTACATCATCGATAGTGTAGGAAAGTTTTAGACTGAGGCATTGTTTGGTATGAGGTTTATTACCGGTATTTGGTAGTTTTGAGCAGCTACTGTGATTGGAAATTATCGTTATGAGTATTTAAGTTATAAATCATGTGATTACATCTTGGGTTTTGGTGTAGTCTTGATACAGCTTGTTCAGACTTATCCAGTGTATAGATGCAAGATTCGGATCTTATAGAAATTCGGATGTTGGAAATTGGATTCTAAGACTTATGGGCTAAGGCAGGAGTAATGATCTTCACTTACGTTGTGTTTTCGGGTCTCTATGGGATAGGCTAGCATGGGATCACCCTCGGGTATATGCATGGTAAGGTTACATTGCGGTTTGATGGCTTTGAGAATAACTCTAGGCATATTCGAGGACAAATATATGTTTATGTGGGGGAGGATGTAACGACGTGACCGATCATTTTGAGCATTTGCACATCACTCGGTAGTTTGTGGGCATGTGTAGCTCCGTATGACATATTATGACTTATGTGAATTGTCGTTATTGGTTTTTAGGTTATTCAAAATTGATTTGGAAGAATGATTCTCAATTAGGAAGCTTTAAATTGGAAAAGTTGACCAAGCTTGACATTTTAGTAGTTCACCTCAGATTGGATTTTCTATGGTTCTGTTTTCTCCATTGGATGATTTTGGACTTAGGAGCGCATCCGGATTGTGATTTGGAGGTCTGTAGTAGAATTAGGCTTGTAATGACAAAAGTTAAAATTTTGAAAAGTTTGACCGAGAGTGGAATTTTTGATATCGTGGTTGGATTCCGATTCTGGAAGATGGAGCATGTCCATAAGGTCAAATGTGACTTGTGTGCAAAATTTGAGGTCAATCGAATGTGATTTGATAGGTTTCTGTATCAGTTATGGAAGTTTGATGTTTCAAAGATCAATGATTTAGAATTGAGGTGTGATTCGTCGTTTAGATGTTGTTATGTGTGTTTTGAGGCCTCGAGTAGGTCTATGTTATGTTATGGGACATGTTGATATGTTTGGATTGGGTACTGAGGGGCTCGGTCATGTTTCGGATTGCTTTCGAGTTATCTTTCCCCATGTTGTTATTGCTGGTTTTCTGGTGTTTCAGCTGGGCTTCGCGGTCGCGGATGGAGCAACGCGTTTGTGAAGGGTATTTTGATCAGTGCAGTGATTTGTTCTTCGTATTCGCGCTTCCTTATTCACGTTCCCGGTGGGTTGATGTGATGTCCTTCGCTATCACGTATGAAGGATCGTGTTCGCATAGTGTTGAGGTTGGGCAACTGGAGTTGAGGAATCCTTCATCGCGATCACGTAATATGAGTCGCGTTCGCGAAGATTTTGCAGCAGTGGTCATCGCGTTTGCATTGGGTGTATATCAAACGCATAGAGTATTTTGTGGCGGTGTGCATTTTGTTCATCACGAACGCGATGGTGTTCCCGCGTTCACATAAGAGGAGGCTTGGGGCAGATTATAAAGTACACTACTTTGAGGGTTTCAGTCATTTTTACATTTTAGGAGCTATGGAGCTCTGATTGAGGCGATTCTTGAAGTAATTTTCACCTTATGAATTGGGGTTAGTGTTCTCTACTCAATTTTGGTTATATTTCATGAATCTATCTTCGCTTTTAGCATTTCGTTGAAGAATTTTAAAGAGCAAATTGGGGGTTTTGGCCTAAAGTTTTATAATGTGAATTTTTGGGTTTTGAACATCGATTCGGAATCGAATTTGAGTGATACTAGTATGGTTGGACTTGTAATATAATTCTGGCTAGCTGTGTAGTATATAATTCTGATCTCCAACTGTGTAGTATATAATTCTGGCTAGCTCATTTTTTTTTAATTGTAAGATTTTCTAGAGTTTTTTTTATTATGAATAAAATTAGCCACTCGGTAAATTACCTAGTGGTACATTAGATAAATGAATTTAAACTCTTAGAAAGCATAATGTAATTGAAGCTTAATTTGCCACAAAATTATTGTTTGACAAACTGCTAGTAAGTAGTTCTAGTAAAAACAAATTAAAACATATAAAAAAAAAAAGAAAAAGAAAAAGCACGCTCAGTTGCATCTCCAACTGTGTAATATAATCATATATTCTTTTTAAAATAAAATCATGTGTACTGGAGTCTTATTCTATTCTCATAACATATATATATGTAAGCTTCCCAACCATGGAGCAAATAATAATTAAAATCTTTGGTTATTCTTTCATTCAACTTCTTTAATAACTTGGGGTCCTAACAGGTGAGATTGTCCCCAGTCTCCACACCCAATTGTTGACAATACTCAGTATAATACTCAACCCTTCTGGCAACAGTCTGAGGGTTGCCGCCGTCACATTCAATCCGGCCATTAATGGCTCGAATGGTTGGGCCAAAACCTTGGCCAGAAGTAATGAGAGAGTGGCAATTGGTCATCCAATACCACAGGGCAGTCTTGAAGGAAATAACTGCATCTCTAGCCACAATGTCAGGATCATTTAGGCCATCGAATCCTATGGATTTTCCAGCAGGTCCATAGTTAAAGTTCCATGATAGTTGGATGGGTCCTCGACCGTAGTAGTTCTTGCCTGAGACACAAGGGTACTCTTTGTTGTCCTCATCACAATAGTCGCCTGAAGGACCATTTATCTCATTTATGAAGCACATGTCTGTATAAACCAAAACATGAAACCTATATTGTTAAAAGATTTAAGTAATAATATATGTTAGATGATGTAAAGATTCTTTAACACTATCAGTGAATTTTAATATGTAATTGCTGGTTTATTATTATTTTTCATATACTAATGATTATTAAAAAAATTTACATGTAATTACTTAATAAATAATCTCATAGTATAAAATATTCTTACATAATCAGTTCTATCATTGCATAAAACATAAACTCAACATATGTGGGGACTATTGAGTATTTTTATAACAGGAAAGACACTAAACGTACACTTCCATTGTATAGCTTTTAGTGGAATTTTAAGTGAATCTAAATTTAAAGTTGGTACATGTGGAACAATAAATACCACATTCATATTTTCATATTTAGATCTTATTTTTTTAGTCTATTTCAAAAGAACTATCCCTATTTAAAGGTCATAATAATGAATTAACATAAACTTATTATTTTTCTCTTAATGACAGTCACGCCTTAAGACTATAAGCTTTAGAAGTTTTATAGGTACAAAAATATTGTGGCACGGTTAAAACCATATATTTCAATGCCTTATTTTATTTTTTACATTCCATTTTTGCCAAATAAATTCACATAAATTAAAACAGAAAGCAGATATATCATAAGGTTCTAAGAGAAAACCACAGAAGGAGAAAGCCAAAAAAAGAAGGAGCAAGCAATTAGTAAGAAAACTTACGTCCAGTTTCATGGGTGACATGAGCAAAGAAAGCAGCAATTTCACGCTTAGAATCATCGGTAGAACCCATAGTACCAAAATTGGGATAAGATTGAAGAGCTTCAAGGAAGTTAGCCCTTGTGTAAAACCCTTTTCCTTCACAGGTAGAAGCAGCTTGATCTGCTATTCCATTGAA
>MU668457.1:119945-172175 GCA_026770625.1 Nicotiana glauca
TCAACCCGGTAGCGGGTTATTAGCAGGACTGAGGGCCATATTGTGGTAGTTGAGCAAGGTGACTGCCAGCGTTCGCGGCACCGCATTCCACTTTTGAATTTCAGTTTCATCTTGTATACATGTACTTTGTTTGGTCCAGTATTATTGTCCCTATTCATTAGATGCTCGTGACCTGTGACACCCCGGTCGGGCTGTATTGGGTTGTATTTATATTGATTATCATATTCGAACTGTTGTATAATTGATTAACTGCTTTAAGTGGTGTTTTGAGATGGTCTGGCTAGCCTTGTCTTCACGAGAGGCGCCATCACGATCGGGTTTGGGAATTGGGTTGTGACAATGACCATATGAATGTTGATGAATATGTGGTAGTACAAAATTAATTGAGAGCTCTGGAAGAGCCAATTATCCTATTTTGGAGAAACACAATTGATTACCAATAAGGTATTATGTTGTAATGAGTCTCAAAGAAACTTATTTAGTTTCCAAAGTATTCGCGAAAGTGGTTGGTCATACTGAGATTATAAATAAAGGAAAGATTTAATATCTTCTATTACAACAACTTGTAGCAGGGCAATATGTATGTGAAAAGTTACCTGCTTTATTCTCCAGTTTGTATTGCACAAATAAAATAACATCACATTAAAGTGGATGTTTATTGATATTAAACCCATATCATAATAAACCCGAAGTTTATTGATAATTGCACATGTCATGGTGTAAACCTGAACTTATCAATATTGATAATTTATTCAGTTGGCATTACCAGTTTAGCCATATCAATTTAAGTATCATGAGCAAAAATAATAGAGAATTCACATGGATAAATATTAAAGAACTAGAAAGATCTTTACGAATTCTCTTATGTTGTTTGTTCTCGTTGATTAATAGACCAACTAAATTGAGATTGAATCCCATGAATTCTGGAAATATTAAAGGTGAATATGGGCCCATTCATCTGTCATGTATACCACATAAGATGCATCTATGAGATGGTTACATGTGTGATTATTATTAACCCGCAATCTGACTGGTATTTGCGAGGTAACTTGCTCAGTAATTTAATTTCGAGCTAATTTCCAGATTTTCTATTCAAGAAGTTCATCTTGATAAGTTGGTTTACATCACTGCTGGTTTAGCAAAAAAAATTTTATTGAATGCCTCCACTTAATAGCTAAACTATTTCTTATGAGAACAAAGTTATCTATATCAGTTTGATATACGTTATATACGAAAGTATATTATATTCTTCCCTCACAAGTGGTTCAAGGTCAGGAACCAAATATTCCATCTTATTATTATTATTAATGTGCGGTGTATATTGATTAACGCCATAAAGCACAAATATGGGTTCTCAAAGTTGAGGAAACAAGTTAGTTTTGCTAACATGAGGGGAGACAAGAAACAACAGTTGAGAAAAAATTACGTGGAATGAATTATCATTTGTATATCTAGATCCTCGAATAAAATAATATGAACTTGAAGTTCATAAAAAGATAATTCATGTGCAATATATTGCAAATCATGCCAGACGCATTTGCTGACCCAAAGAAAGTAACTGTATTCTCATTGCAAATGCTCCTATTAAGTCCTAGAAGGATAAAGTCTATGGTACGCTTAAAGCGTATAGACAAATAGGTTTCAAATAGAACTTTTTGATAAAGAAGATGAGCAAGTGATCTAGAAGATCACATGACATAACACTTCATAAAATCTCATGAGAGATTCAGGCACCTGAATATATGAATGAAGATCTCTATGTTATGTCTTTATGAAAAAATGTTGGAATCAATATAAAATGTTCATCGATGACATCTATGATAGCGCTAATTATAGATGAGGATCTTAAGTCTGTTACCTACAGACACAAAAATATTGGCCAAATGGAAGAGACACAATTCAAGTAGAATGGATTCCATATGAAAGACATATAGTTTTGGACATGTAGTTCAAACACTTGAAAGTATATGTCACGACCCAAATACTCGACCTGGTCGTGATGGCGCCTCTTGTGAAGACGAGGCCAGCCAACTAACCCAAATTGCCTTTTTAACAATTCTTAAACATATCGAATAGAAAATACAGCTTAAATGACGTTGATTAACAATATATATACAGCCCAACTTAGCCGGACCGGGGTGTCACAAGTCACGAGCATCTAAGATGTAGGAACACAACTACAGAGTCAACTATATATATATGAAACGAAATCTGAAGTTCATGATGAAGTCCGGTGCCGCGAACGCTGGCGGTCACCTTGCTCAGCTATAATAGTATTACCTTCAATCTACTAACAACCTACTACCAGGTGATCAATACCTGCAACTGCACGCGAGGTGCAGGGAGTAGAGTGAGTACTTCCAACTCAGTGGTAATAAAAGTAAATAATTCTGAGAGGCAAGAAATCAAGTAAAAGCATTACATCATGCTATAAAGTACGATACAACTCTTACGAGAATCAGTAGTTCCATAAAAATCCTTTATAAAAATGTCTGAAATATAATGCTGTCTCAAGCAGTAAAATCAATAATACCATAAAAACCATAAGGTATCAGATCATTCTCTTTTTAAAATAGTGGAAACAATAATTTCAACAATTAAGGAATAATCAAATGTTTGCCCCTCGGGCTCAATATCAAATTCTCAGTATAGTATCAGCCCCACGGGCCCGCTCCCAACTCACCAGCACACAACATCAGCCCCTCGGGCTCACTCCCAACTCACCAGACACAAACAACGGCCTCTCGGGCCCACTCCCAACTCACCTGGGTACCCTGCGCTCACTGGGGGTGTGTACAGACTCCGGAGGGGCTCCTACAGCCCAAGCGCAATATCAATAGGCCTGAAAGCCTTCACACATCACACACGAGGCCTGAAAGCCTCCTCACATAATACTCGAGGCCTGAAAGCCTCCTCACAAAACACTCGAGGCCCGAAAGCCTCCTTACATCACTCAACATATCCTCAAAGATGGCCCTCGGCCTCAATCAATCCAGAAAATAGTCATAAGCCTCTTGGGCTTCAGTAAAACACTAATGATCAGCTCATTGACATTTTAAATATCATTTAAATCTCGAGTTGAGTATAAACACAGCTGAGTTCACAAAACAATATAATTCAATTGGACTGAATTCAATAATATTTCAATTCGTGAGGAAAAATAGTGATGTAAATTCACAAAAGATTTCAGATAACTGGCGCAAGGCACAAGTTTGGCAATAAGCCCAAATCATGATAAAAATCAATAATTCTTTATCAAATACGCGGTAAAATCAACAACCGGGATGGACCAAGTCAAAATCCCCAACGGTGCTCTACCCCACGCTCATACCTGGCGTGCAAGTCACCACAATATAGCATTATGATGTGCAAGTACGGGGTTTCAAACCCTCAGGGCATCATTTACAAGTATTACCTACCTCGAACCGGCGAAAACTCTAGTCCGCGATGCCTTTTCCCCTAAAACCGGCCTCCTCGCGCCTCAAATCTATCCAAAATTAGGGCAAATATATCACAATATGCTAATGGGACATAACCCAATCGAAAGAACTCGAAAAATACTCAAAAACATGAAATTGGCAAAAAACCCGAGCCCAGGGCCCACTTCTCAAAAAATTACAAAATTCACATTTCCGGAATCCTCGTCTCACCACGAGTCCATACATATAAAATACACAAGAATCGGAGTCCATTGGCCCCTCAAATCGCCAATTTAGGCTCTCTTAGGCTTTAAGCCCTAACCACCATTTTTACCCTTAAATTCCTTGAATTTTCAGTGTTTAATCCTTGTTTTTATACCATAACAACATGATTTGGGCTACAAGTTCATACCTGATGGAATCCCATCGAAATATCTCAAATATCGCCCAATAATCGCCTCTCCCGAAGTACCCAAAATGTTTTCTAACTTCTGAAAATCGAAACCCACTGTTTCATTAAACACTCAGCATTTTTCGCTTCTGCGGAGAAATTGTCGCTTATGCGACTTCCGCTTCTGCGGAAACTATCCGCTTCTGCGACTTCACCTCAACTCATCCAAAACTACTTCTGCAGTTAATAGTATGCTTCTGCGAACTCGCATATGCAAAAAATGTTTCGCTTCTGCGGAACCTCCCAAGCCATCGCCATTTCGCTTCTGTGATTATTTTCCCGCTTCTGCGAATTACTTTCCGCTTCTACGGAAATTGTTGAACTCACCCAATTTCGTACCTGCGGAGAATTTTTTCCGCTTCTGCGGAGCCGCATCTGCGGTCTCCCTTCTGCACATGCGGAAATACCTGCTGCAACTCAAAACCATCAAACTTCAACTCCAAATTCTCTCGTTCAACCACCCGAATTCAACCCAAGGCCCTCGGGACCTCAACCAAAAATACAAATATGTTCTATTACCTCATTCGAACTTGTTCCAATCATAAAAACACGATCATTAACACAAAAATCATCAAATCACGATGAATTCAAGCCTAAGGTTAACTAAAACTTCCGAAACCAACATTCAATCAAAAACCCAACCAAACGACATTCAAATGACCTGAAAATTTGCAGACATATCCAAAATCACCTAACGAAACTACTGCAACTCTCGGAATTCCATTCCGACTCCCGGATCAAAATCTCACCTATCAACCGGATTCCGCCAAAATTCCAACTTTGCCAATTCAAGCCTATTTCTACACCGGGCCTCCAAATTTGATTCCGATCGCACTCCTAAGTCACAAATCATCACCCGAAACTAGTCGAATCATCAAAAATCCATTCCGAGCCCTCTAACTCATAAGTCAACATCATGTTGACTTTTCNTAACAGGGAAAACGGGGCGGGAATACCTGAGACGACGGGTCGGGTCGTTACATCCTCCCCAACTTAAACAAACGCTCGTCCTCGAGCGTACCCAGAGGTGTACTAGAAGCCAACCAAGGATTCAACAACCTTACCATGCATATACCCGGGGTGATCCCACGTCACCCTAACTCACATAGGCACCGATAATACAACACAGCTGAAATTTCACAGTCTATCCAGACCATAACCGTAGAACCACATTGCACTTCCGAGCCCATACACAAGATCAGAACTTCACATCTATACTCAGAATAAACTCGAACCCGCTGTAATAACCCATACTTGCAACCTCAGGCGAACCCATGCAACAAACCACATAATCCAACACTCAAAATGATAACCTCTATTCACAACGGTTGCCCACAACATCGGAATACCGATGGAAACACCTCTTATCAGCAAAGGTCTTATCCTAGAACTTTCATTTACTACCAATGAATAATGAAACACGCGGTAAACTATATCATTTTCTCGGATCAACCGGTCATGAAGCTACTTCCTTGTTGACTAATACCACAACAAATTTCCGAGCCAAACCTCGATATTACCCTTCTAACAAGCTAGAATCAAATATGTTCGTACTCATTAATGACTCCAATGATCACTTCACGCCAACCACCCCTCTCGTGATATGACACCTCGATGCAGGCCTAATCCACAACTTGCGTAATACACGCACCAATGAGAAGCAGTCTAAACATGCTCAAATCATGACAATGACTCAACGAAAGAGCTGTAACTCAAGCTCAACAGTACCATTACAACACAAAACTGAAATCCCGTCTCACATCATAGAAATAGAGTACCTGAATCCTCCTCGAAAGGTCATAACCGATGCACTATCCGTCGAGAAACACCCAATACGAACTTTCCTCAGAAACCAGGAAGTAATGCATAACAAGTAACATATAGAAAACTATTCCCCACATCACATTGTTGCGGCGTGCAACCCGATCCAGATAACATACCCGTGGCGGCGTGCCACCCGATCCACACATATAGCTCACAAAAAAAGAGATGCACATCAAACCAAATTGCTCATTACAATAAACACATATAGTCTCATGCCCGGCCACAAGAAACACATCTGAACAAGTCCCTCAATACCGAAACTGAATCAATGGTAGAAACCTCTGCACTGACATCTGCCACGAAGGCCCAATTAATAAAGAAATGCTTGCCAGCCGTCCGCTGGTCTCTGGAATACAAGCTACCCTGCTAGAACATAATCCGATGCACCTTGCCACGCAGCCTGTGGCATTTTCCGACATAGTCCATAACATTTTAGTCTAGACAACCTGACATTGGGACAACCATTCTGCAATCTAATATCATAACCCAAATTCAACATACCAAGCAAGGAAAAATCCACTCGGACCTCTAATTTCCGATAATTGCTAGACGATGTCGATACACACGATCCACAACCACTGCATAGCAATACCATCTTCCTCAATCATCTGGAGATCGATTTTTCGTTTTAAATAACCTGCAGCTGCCCGCGCTGCTCAAGAATTTAATGACTTCCCATTATATTATGAACTGAACCAAACCCTTGGACACGCAAATCCCAATTCTCCATATCATAACACATAGACCATACCACACTAGGGTAACATGAGGACTTCTATCTCTCTCCTATGCCGCAGACATCGACGCACTCAACTAGTCAAGAACTTTCATGACCCCATATAGAAGAAAAATTATTACACACTCCATGCTTCGCAAACCCATAGGTCATTTTCAAACCACGGTAAAACACATCAAGAACTCTTTCTCCCAATTCCATTGCACAAGCTAAACTACCAGGACCGAATCCTCCTACCCAAACCAAGTTAAGCAAACTGCCAGCACTCCAGAGCTTTGCTGCACAATACCTGTAAGACTAATTACCTCGAACACATACATGGAATTAATCATATCCTTATCATACCGACTCGGTTTATTATCAAGCTATTCCATTTATCCAATTTCCTTTCTGATTCATCATTGATTGATATTCTCCTTTGCTGTAGCACCACAATACCTCCACTCAGGTTACCACACGAGACTCGCACACAAGACCACACTGTCTAAGACCCATAGGCCACTGAATACCCTCTCGAACATTTTCCCATAAATACCACATTCCAGAATGTTTCACTTTGAAGAACTTCCTGCGATTATGAATTCGCTATCATATCCTTCCAAATGCGGATACATAGAATCCCATGATTAACATAAAGTACCACAAGTATTGATCTTTTCTAATGAAAACACAGTCTCTAGCCACATACACAAACTTAAGACACCTGATTGCTGCATACAAAATCTTGAACACAGTAAAACCATTCTCGAGAGTCATTCACTCTTATTCAGCTGTAATTCACCTGCCTTGAATGAACAGAACCACTCGTGCCTTATTAGAACCCTGACACCGCAGAACGTGATTTCATACAGATACAAACAACCATATTCCTTATATATACACTGAGCATTCTTTATCAACAACAGCTCAAAAGGTCCTAGTATTTTCTCACATCTACGAAGCACCATATAACCTCTGTCAAAATTTTTCCTTCACACGCACCATTCTCGGCTTAATTTCTGTGACTAGAACTAATCCGCCACATACCTTGAGACAGAACCAACATAGCACCTAACAGTGCAATCAGCTAATTAATAGCAACCTCCCCAACTTGGCTCGAAGCCAAATACTAGGACATGCTCAATAAATCTTTAATACTTTTACCCTAATGAAACCACAACATTATAGTGAGATTAAACTCAAGTCATTTACAAGTTTTGTGAATACACAGATCATCTAGCACTGACATTCTCTGCAACCCTCGCATTCATTTCCACATCAGCTGAGCCCACTCTAGGCAACAAAATTTATACTAAGTCCCCAATTTTTTTTTCAAAAATTTCAGCAGAGTTTCCTTTTTAATTGAGCCTATCCACCTGTCAGAGAATCACCAAAACCATCCTAACACCACGTCCACAACTTGACAAGGTAACACTATGTATACCAACAACATTAATCTCAATACTACATGTATTATATTATCAAAATTGATACATGGACATGCATTGCACCTATTTGAATCATAACNCACCGCCATATATATAACACAGGCATTAAGTCTTCCTAAGTCTGAACTCATACCGCCATACGTATTGTACTACACTTCCCAACTAGGAATACGAAAACATTATTCACGCGCCAATAACTTGGGCTACACAACAAATCACAGTAGAAAACGAATCACAACCAGTTCATCTATTATCCTGCAGACTTCTTCGTCATTACCAAGTCATATAGAATCATTACACAGTACCAACATACTCATTACGTAGCTATCCAGCCGCCATTCCCACAATTAGGGACAACACTGAACATATAAGTTCATAACACCAGCTCACAAAAAATCAGCACCTTGGTGCTCAAGCCATAAGCAAAGATCCGGCCTCAAGTCCTCTAGACTAGCCCAACATGAACTCACGGAGATCACCTCTCGCCCCTTGATCGGGGAATCATAAGCCATTAAGGCACATATACTACTGAGCGCTCACGTGCGTATACAGACGTGTGGAAGGAAATTTCAAAAGTTATCTCAAACTGAATCAAGTGCGCACGATAAGAATTCCAAGAATGGGAAGTTTTCCTAAAGGTTCTGCAGCCTCTCGAGGATAAATACAGATGTCTCTGTACCGATCCGCGAGACTCTACTAAACCTGCTCATGACTCGTGAGACCTAGTAACCTAGGCTCTGATACCAACTTGTCACGACCCAATTCCCAAACCCGGTCGTGATGGCGCCACTCGTGAGGACAAGGCCAGCCAACTATCCCAAATCACCTTTTTAACAATTCTTAAACATATCAAATAGAAAATACAGCTTAAATGACGTTGATTAACAATATATATACAACCCAACTCAGCCCGACCGGGATGTCACAAGTCACGAGCATCTAAGATGTAGGAACACAACTACAGAGTCAACTATATATATATGAAACGAAATCTGAAGTTCAAGATAAAGTCCGGTGCCACGAACGTTAGTGGTCACCTTGCACAGCTATAACAGTATTACCTTCAATCTGCTAACAACCTGCTACCGGGTGATCAATACCTGCAACTGCACGCGAGGTGCAGGGAGTAGAGTGAGTACTTCCAACTCAGTGGTAATAAGAGTAAATAATGCTGAGAGGCAAGAAATCACGTAAAAGCACTACATCATGCTATAAAGTACGATACAACTCTTACGAGAATCAGTAGTTCCATGAAAATCCTTTATAAAAATGTCTGAAATATAATGCTGTCTCAAGCAGTAAAATCAATTATACCATAAAAGCCATAAGGTATCAGATCATTCTCTTTTTAAAATAGTGGAAACAACAATTTCAACAATAAAGGAATAATCAAATGTTTGCCCCTCGGGCTCAATATCAAATTCTCAGTATAGTATCAGCCCCACGGGCCCGCTCCCAACTCACCAGCACACAACATCGGCCCTTCGGGCTCACTCCCAACTCACCAGACACAAACAACATCAGCCCCTCGGGCTCACTCCCAACTCACCAGACACAAACAACATCAGCCCCTCGGGCTCACTCCCAACTCACCAGACACAAACAACATCACACCCTAGGGCTCACTCCCAACTCACCAGACACAAACAACGGCCTCTCGGGCCCACTCCGAACTCACCTGGGTACCCTGCGCTCACTGGGGGTGTGTACAGACTCCGGAGGGGCTCCTACAGCTCAAGCGCAATATCAATAAGCCTGAAAGCCTTCACACAGCACACACGAGGCTTGAAAGCCTCCTCACATAACACTCGAGGCCTGAAAGCCTCCTCACAAAACACTCGAGGCCCGAAAGCCTCCTCACATCACTCAACATATCCTCAAAGATGGCCCTCGGCCTCAATCAGTCCATAAAATAGTCATAAGCCTCTTGGGCTTCAGTAAAACACTAATGATCAGCTCATTGACATTTTAAATATCATTTAAATCACGAGTTGAGTATAAACGTAGCTGAGTTCACAAAACAATATAATTCAATTGGACCGAATTCAATAATATTTCAATTCGTGAGGAAAAATAGTGATGTAAATTCATAAAAGATTTTAGATAATTGGCACAAGGCCCAAGTTTGGAAATAAGCCCAAATCATGATAAAAATCAATAATTCTTTATCAAATACGCGGTAAAATCAACAACCGGGATGGACCAAGTCACAATCCCCAACGATGTTCTACCCCACGCCCATACCTGGCATGCAAGTCACCACAATATAGCACTATGATGTGCAAGTCCGGGGTTTCAAACCCTCAAGGCATCATTTACAAGTATTACCTACCTCGAACCGGCGAAAACTCTAGCCCGCGACGCCTTTGCCCCTCAAACCGGCCTCCTCGTGCCTCAAATCTATCCAAAATCAGGACAAATATATCACAATATGCTAATGGGACATAACCCAATCGAAAGAACTCGAAAAATACTCAAAAACACGAAATTGGCAAAACCCGAGCCCTGGGCCCACTTCTAAAAATTACAAAAATCACATTTCCGGAATCCTCGTCTCACCACGAGTCCGTACATATAAAATACATAAGAATCGGAGTCCATTTGACCCCTCAAATCGCCAATTTAGGCTCTCTTAGGCTTTAAGCCCTAACCACCATTTTTACCCTTAAATTCCTTGAATTTTCAGTGTTTAATCCTTGTTTATACCATAACAACATGATTTGGGCTACAAGTTCATACCTGATGGAATCCCTTCAAAATCTTTCAAATATCGCCCAATAATCGCCTCTCCCGAAGTCCCAAAATGTTTTCTAACTTCTGAAAATCGAAACCCACTATT
Organism: Nicotiana glauca; assembly: GCA_026770625.1. Lineage (NCBI taxonomy): Eukaryota > Viridiplantae > Streptophyta > Magnoliopsida > Solanales > Solanaceae > Nicotiana > Nicotiana glauca. The sequence goes on from MU668457.1 coordinate 130,642, forward strand.
TCATTAAACACTCAGCATTTTTTCGCTTCTGCGGAGAAATTGTCGCTTATTAGAGCTCCGCTTCTGCGGAAACTATCTGCTTCTGCGGCTTCACCTCAACTCATCCAAAACCGCTTCTGCGGTTAACAGTACGCTTCTGCGAACTCGCATATGCGAAAAATGTTCCGCTTCTACGGAACCTCCCAAGCCATCGCCATTTCGCTTCTGCGATCATTTTTCCGCTTCTGCGGACTCGCTTCTGCGAACTACTTTCTGCTTCTGCGGAACTTGATGAACTCACCCAATTTCGCACCTGCGGAGAATTTTTACCGCTTCTGCGGAGCCGCATCTGCGGTCTCCCTTCCGCAGATGCGGAAATACTTACTGCAACTCAAAACCAGCAAACTTCAACTCCAAATTCTCTCGTTCAACCACCTGAATTCAACCCGAGGCCCTCGGGACCTCAACCAAAAATACAGATATGTTCTATTACCTCATTCGAACTTGTTCCAATCATAAAAACACGATCATTGATACAAAAATCATCAAATCACGACGAATTCAAGCCTAAGGTTAACTAAAACTTCTGAAACCAACATTCAATCAAAAACCCAACCAAATGACATCCGAATGACCTGAAAATTTGTAGACATATCCAAAATCACCTAATGAAGCTACTGCAACTCTCGGAATTCCATTCTGACTCCCGGATCAAAATCTCACCTATCAACCGGTTTCCGCCAAAATTCCAACTTTGCCAATTCAAGCCTATTTCTACACCGGGCCTCCAAATTTGATTTCGATCGCACTCCTAAGTCACAAATCATCACCCGAAACTAGTCGAATCATCAAAAATCCATTCCGAGCCCTCTAACTCATAAGTCAACATTCGGTTGACTTTTCCAAACTAACCTTCTCTTAAGGAGACTAATTGTCTCATTTCCAGCCAAACTCTATCCAAATTACTTCAAATTCACCAAACATATATAATGAAACATATAGAAGCATAAAACGGGGAAAACGGGGTGGGAATACCTGAGACGACGGGTCGGGTCGTTATAGTATAAAGTCAATGATATGTGCAATCAGTTTTCAATATCTTATATGTCTAGCACGACATGAAAACTTGATATGCATCTAAAGTCTATTATATGGCTTATATGACTTAACTTATCTGATAATCCATGAAGGATTTAAGTTTCTTGAAGCATATACAATTCTTAATCTTGAAGTACCGCTTCCTCAATGCAATTTGTGCAAAAGTATATCTTGCAATAACTATAAGCATGATAATATGATAGCAAAAGTTTTCACCTCTATGTGAAGATATTGAACTGACGATTTCAACAAGATCATATGAAGATAATACATCTATTAATAATGATGATTTCAAGGTTCAACGTAGTTAATATGGCTGATTCGTTTATCAAATCTATACCAAAGATCCTTTGAAGGTGGTGCACAAGATTGAAATGCAAATGCTTAAGGATGTGAATTGATTCTATCATCAGAGGGAGTTAATACGCGTTATACTCTTTTTCCCTTATAAGATTTTGTCCCATTGGGTTTTCCTTGCAAGGTTTTTAACGAGGCAACCAAAAAGCGTATTGTTAGATATGTGTACTCTTTTTCCTTCTCTAGAATTTTTTTCCAATTGGGTTTTATTTGGTTAAGGTTTTAACGAGGCACATTATCTGTTGAATAGACATTCAAGGGGGAGTGTTATAAATAGAATACTATTTATGGTGAATGTCTATATTTAGAGAGATTCTAGGGTTTATTACTTGGTGGCTAAGTCACCCTCTCCTATAAATAGAGGGTTCTATTCCATTGTAATTCATCCCATATCAATAAGAATTCCCTCTCTCTCTACTTTTCTCTAAAATACTCTTCTTCTTTTATTATTTCATAACAATATCTGAATTAGAGAACAACTACAACACTCTCGTAGAGAAAGTGTGGTGCACCACCCACAATCACTCGGTGGTGATGGCACCTAATACTAATACTAGATAAGCTAAACATAGAACCAAGTTAATCCAAATAATAGATTATTAACAACAAAAAATAAAATGACCGAATTCTATACAACCTCCCAAGGACTAGTAGTACAAGTCATGAGTCATTATGATATAGATTTACAAACCGAAATGAAGAAATAGTACAATGTTTGTTTGAAATTTACATAAACCGAGTTTATGTCCTAAACTACCATGAACAAGAGATAGCTTGAATCTGGAAGCTGCAACTTTTTCAGTACTAGGCTTCGTCTTCCACAGCTACGCAACTTCAAAATATGCACGCAAGGTGCAGAAGTATAGGATGAGTGCAACCTACCCCATTTTTTCAGTAAGTATCTTTACTAACGCCGGTCAAGTAGTGGCGAGGTTTTAGGTTGATAGATAACCTACTTATATTTTGTACATGTGCATATGATAAGCAGAAAGAGAAGATACATGAAAAGATACACACATAACCACGTACTGAATGAAAGAAGAATACAAATGATAGATGGCCCTAGAATATCATAATATCATATCTCATATCACAACAACGAGAATAAACTCTACAGCTACAAACAACCACTACACATCAAATTCGTTGTGCTACACAACCCGATCCCAACAATTAACACGATACCATGATCCGATTTCCATCATCATATCATATCATCATATGTTCATATCATGTCCTTATCTCTTCATATCATATCATTTCCTATTTTTTCTGGCGTGAAACTCAATCCCCAATTATCAATTCATTTTAGTACTATTGCAGCGTGCAACCCGATCTACAATGTCAATGATAACATATGAAATAATAACAACAACCAAACGCAGGAAGTTCATAACGTAATACTATGAAATGACCACGCAATATCCAATTAGGTAATACAATTCAACATAATAGAATGAATAGTCCAATATCAAAATTAGTCTATCATATATAATGACAAGGCTCCCACAAGGCATATCACACAATCAATCTACAAGTTATTCAATCCGGTTAAGCAAGGAAAGTAGTATATGCAACTAACAAAGATGTTTATCAAGTAAGAACATGGATCAAATGAAGGCATTCAATATATGAAATCAAGTAGCAAATAGAAGCACGTAGCAAATACAGGCATATGGTAAGTAGAGCATTTAGTAAGTGGAGACATATAGTAGGTTAAAACAAGTAGTGAGTGAAAACATGTAGCAAGCTAAGGTATTTAACAAGTAAAATCATATGATAGATAGAATCATATGGTAAGTGAAGATGTGTAGTAAGTGAAGGCATATAGTGAGCGAAGACATGTAGTCGGTTAAGGCATCTAACAAATAAATCACGTGACAATTAGAGGGATGTAGTAGGTATAAGCTAATAACAAGTAAATGTGTGAATCTGAAGAAGGTGTATAACAGAATTAAATAAAGTAAGAATGTAAGTGTGTCAATAACATAGAATGTAAATACATAGCTATAACTGTAACAGACCAAAAGGAAATCATAGAAGTAACTACATAAGGAACTCAAACGGAAGTATCGTACAAAATATCTAACATTAATATTATACAAAATTAAAAGGGCATGTAATTACTTAACAAATGAGAAACCATAACACAAATTCAACATCCTTTCCTTTCGCACGGTAATAACCAGTAAACAATTCGTATTTCAAACGGCACAAAAATACTCATCGAGCCAACATCATATCAACCGTAGGAAAATAACCCCTGTGCCAAACATAGCCCTAGGCCTCAATCCTCACACATTACCAATAAATAAACTTAGGCAGCAAGACCACAACAAGTATAAATGTCACGACCCCAGTTCGCCCACCGTGGACATGTCGCGACGGCACCTAGTCCCTATGACTAGGTAAGCCTAACAATGCGAAAACCAAATAACTTGCAGAAATATATAACTAAAATTTAAACAGCCAAGAGAAACTGTATATAAGTTCCACTTGGCATATACAACCCAACATCACGAAAATCTATAACAACATCCCAAAACCTGAAAACTCACGGGAAACACAGGCTAATACGAATGTAATACATTGCTCTAACTCCAGAATTTCTAAACAACTGAAAGAAAGGAAAGCCATCTACTAAAGCTGGAATAAGACAGAGACTCCTGGTCTGTGGACGTAGCAGATATACCTCGAAGTCTCTGCTATATCTCTCCGCCTCGGGGATAGTACGCCTAGGTAGAGGAACTTGGATCTGCATATAATTAACATGCACAGAAGGGGCGTGAGTACACCATATCGGTACTCAGTAAGTGCCAAGCCTAACCTCGGTTGGGTAGTGACGAGGAAACGTCAGGGCCCTACTAAGGTAAAATATAATAAATGATAAGATAAAGGAAACAATATAGATAAAATCTACAACGAGAATCTAAACAGGATAAATAAGGAAATGCAGTAATAGAAAAGCAGAAATATAACAATGTAAGAAAATACTGCTCACAATGGGAATAATAATCGGGGATGTCTTGGTATCCTTATTATTAACACGAGGGATCTCTTGGTATCCTTATCATTTAAAACGAGGGATCTCTTGGTATCTTGAGGATCTCTTGGTATCCTCAAAAAATATATGCACATGTGCCAGGGATCTCTTGGTATCCCGCACTATCAATCCAGAACATAATACGTACAAGAGATCTCCAGGATGTCGTCCCGTAGTCCTAAATTTAAAACAAACAATAACAACTAAAATATCGGAATAAATACTAAACTCACAACAAGTAAAATAAATCCTTGCCTAACATGCTCCATAGAATATAAACAAGGAAGTGGAAGCAAATAGTCAAATAAGTCAACTAATCATGCTTCTCTGAACTAACACAGGCTAAATTTGCAAATGGAGGAAAACATGTAGGTAAGAAAACTCAATTTAAATACTTCAAGTAAAAACAGATTTTTCAACAATTAGCTCAAGTAAGCGCTCGCCACCTCACGTACAAGGTATTCAATTACCAAATATCATATCCTAAGGGGAAAGGTCCCCCACATAAGGTTAGGTACGCCAGTTACCTCGAACCGGCTTAAATTCAACTAGAAACCATGAGTATCCGACTCCAAATGACTCAAATCTATTCAATTCTATTACATTTCATAAATTACATTTCAAGCAACTGATTCTTCTATTATATTCAAAGCTAAGGCGTGAAATTATGTGAAATGACCAAAATGGCCTTAGGAGGAATTGGATAATTTTTGGATTTTCAGAACCGTCGTACTCTCACGAGTCTAACCATATAAAAATCTCTCAAATCAGAGGTCAAATACCCACTCAAAACTCAACAATTTAGTCTATGAAGTTTGACCCATTTTTCATCCAAAAATCCGAAAATAAGGAGGAATTCATGATTAGATTAGTGGATTTTAAGCATAAGAGAGTAGATAATCGTTACCCAATCGTTGCCCTCGAAAATCCCTTGAAATTTCTTCCAAACGAGCTCCCAAGCTTGTATTTTGACAAAAATGGCTAACTCCCGATTTTGGAGTGTTTTTATTCTGCCTGGACGTTTAATGCATCCGAAACGCGGGAGGACGCTCGCGTTCGCGAAGAAGAAAAATAGGAGCTCCCAAAGATGTCCTTCACGATCGCTAGGGGCAGAACGCGAACGTGAAGGCCTGGGATTACGAAGCTACGCGAACGCGACGCCTGGAATTCAAACATGATGAATAAAATAGGGAGGTCCAGAAACTGCTCTACGCGAACGAGTGTCAGCTTACGCGAACGCGATGGGGAAGTAAGCTGGGCTTCGTGAACACACAAGGGGTTACGCGAATGCAAAGAGAAAATTCCCCATGTGATCAATTAAGCCTTCGCGAACTCGAAGGGAAGCTCGCGAACGCGAAGACGGGATACCATAGGCAGCAACAACAGTTCAAAAATAGGAGAAAATGACTCGTTGAGCATCCAAAACACACCCGAGGCCCCCAGGACCTCAACCAAACCAACAAACATATCCCATAACATCATTCAAACTTGTACCAATTCTTATACCACCTAAAACAACGCCAGAGACTCGAATTAATCAGTGATTTAAGCCTAAGAACTTCAATTCCCTCAAAACACGCTTTCGTTCAAAAACCTAACCAAAACACGTCTGAATGACCTGAAAATTTGTACACACATCCCAAATGACATGACGGAGCTATTTCAACTTCCTAAATTCTATTTCGACCCTCGAATCAAAATCACACTATTGGACCGAAAACTTCAAAAATTTAAACTTCGGCATTTCAAGCCTAAATTAGCTACGGGCTTCCAAAATACATTCCGAACCCGCCCCCGACCCCGACCCCGAAATCACCTAACGGAGCTAAGGAACCAACAAATTTCCATTCTGAGGTCGTCTTCACATTGTTTTGACTACAGACCACTTTCCAATACTTAAGCTCTCATTTAGGGACCAAGTGTCCCAAAACTCTCCGAAACCCAACATCGAGCGTCCCGGCAAACCAAAATAGAAGAAATAAACTTAGGGGAAACAGTTTATAGGGGATCGGGGCGTAAGTTCTAAAAATGACCGGCCGGGTCGTTACATCCTCCCACACTTAAACATTCGTTCAACCTCGAACAAGCATAAAGAACATATCTAAAGTTGTGACAATGTGAGGGTATCGGCTGCGCATATCCCGCTCGGTCTCCCAAGTCACCTCCTCGGCCAGTTGACCCCGCAACTGAACCATTACCGAAGCAATGTTCTTTGATCTCAACTTTCTGACATGCCTGTCAAATATAGCCACTGGCTCCTCAACATAAGATAGATCCTTGTCCAACTAGACTGAGCTGAAATCCAACACGTGCGACGGGTCCCCGTGATACCTCCGGAGCATCGAAACATGAAATATCGAATGAACTCCTGCCAAGCTGGGAGGTAAGGCAATCTCATAAGCAACTTCCCCAACACGCCTCAATATCTCAAAAGGGACAATAAACCTTGGACTCAACTTCCCTTTCTTCCCAAATCTCATAACGCCCTTCATAGGCGAAACCCAAAGCAGAACCCGCTCACCAACCATATACGAAACATCACGAACCTTATTGTCCGCATAGCTTTTCGGTTAGGACTGGGCCCTATGGAGTCTATCCTGAATCACCTTAACGTTCTCCAATGCGCCCTGAACAAAATCTGTGCCGAATAGTCTAGCCTCACCCGGCTCAAACCAACCCACCAGAGATCTGCACCTCCTACCATATAAAGCCTCATACCGCCATCTGAATGTTGGACTGATAACTATTATTGTAAGTAAACTTCGCCAGTGGCAAGAACTGATCCCAAGACCCTCCAAACTCAATCACACACGCACAGAGCATATCCTCAAAAATATGAATGGTGCGCTCGGACTGTCCGTTCATCTGGGGTGAAATGTTGTGCTCAACTGCACCCGAGTACCCAGCTCATGTTGAACGGCCCTCCAGAACCGTGATGTAAACTGAGTACCTCTGTGTGAAATAATAGAAACTGGAATACTTGTAGGCGAACAACCTCCCGGATATAAATCTCCGCCAACCGCTCCGATGAATAAGTAGTACACATAGGGATAAAATAAGCGGACTTGGTCAGCCGATCCACAACTATCCAAATGGCATCGAACTTCTTGGCAGTCTGAGGGAGACCAAATACAAAATCCATGGTGATCCTCTCCCATTTCCACTCCGAAATCTCTATCTGCTGAAGCAACCCACCTGGTCTCTGGTGCTCATACTTCACCTACTAACAGTTGAGGCATCTAGATACATATCCAACTATGTCTTTTTTCATCCGTCTCCACCAATTGTGCTTCCTCAAATCCTAATACATCTTCGCGGCACCCGGATGGATGGAATACCGCGAACTATGGGCATCTGCTAAAATCAACTCTCGTATCCCATCAACATAGGGCACACAAACACGACCCTTCATCCTCAATACCCCGTCATCTCCAATGGTAACATCTCTAGCATCACCGTGCTGAACATTGTCCTTGAAGACAAGTAAATGAGGGTCATCATACGGACGCTCCCTGATACAATAGAATAAGAAAGACCGAGAAACCATGCAATCTAGGACCCGACTGTGCTCTGAAAGATCCAATCTCACGAGCTAACTAGCTAAGGCCTGAATATCCATAGCCATAAGCCTCTCTAAAGCTGGTAAATATGCAAAACTCCCTAAACTCTCTGCCCGGCGACTCAAGGCGTCATCCACCACATTGGCCTTGCTCGGGTGATACAAAATAGTAATATCATAATCTTTTAGAAACTCTAACCACCTCCTCTGGCGCAAATTTAGATCCTTTTGCTTGAACAAGTACTGCAAACCTCTGATGGTCAGTATAAATCTCGCAAGGCACACCGTACAAATAATGACGCCAGATATTCAAGGCATGAACAATAGAAGCTAAGTCAAGGTCGTGGACAAGATAATTCTTATTATGTATCTTCAACTATCTAGACACGTAGGCAATTACCCTACCGTCCTACATCAACACCGCTCCAAGGCCAACCCGTGAAGCATCACAATATATTATATAAGACCTTGAACTAGTAGGCAATATCAAAATTGGGGTTGTAGTCAAAGCTGTCTTGAGCTTCTGAAAACTCACCTCACACTCCTCAATCCACTAAAATGGAGCACCCTCCTGGATCAATCTAGTCATATGGGCTTCAATCGATGAAAATCCCTCCACAAAACGATGGTAGTAATCGGCCAAGCTAAGGAAACTGCGAATCTCTATAGCTGAGGAGGGTCTAGGCCAATTCTATACTGCCTCTATCTTCCTCGGATCCACCTGAATGCCCTCACTCAATACCACGTGGCCTAAGAATGCCACAGAATCCAACCAAAACTCGCATTTTGGGAACTTTGCATATAACTTCTTCTCTCTCAGGGTTTGAAGCACGGTCCTTAGATCTGCTCATGATCTTCCCAACTTCGGGAGTATACAAGAATATCATCTATGAAAACAATGACGAACGAGTCAAGATATGGCCTGAACACACTATGCATCAAATACATAAATGTTGCTGGGGCATTGGTCAGCCTAAATGACATAACAAGGAACTCATAATGACCATACCGTGTCTTGAAGGCAGTCTTCGGGATATCTGGCTAACAAATCTTCAACTGATGATAACCTGAGCGTAAATCAATCTTAGAAAACACATGTGCGTCCTGAAGCTGGTCAAATAGATCATCAATAAGAGGCGAAGGATAACGGTTCTTCACTGTAACCTTGTTCAACCGGAGATAATAAATACACATACGCATAGAACCATCCTTTTTCTTCACAAATAACACAGGAGCACCCCACGGTGAAATACTAGGTCGAATAAAACCCTTATCAGGCAATTCCTGTAACTGATCCTTTAACTCCTTCCACTTAGGAGGAGCCATACGATACGGAAGAATAGAAATGGGCTGAGTGCTTGGAAACAAATCAATGCCAAAATCAATATCTCTATCGGGCAGCATGCCCGGAAGATCAGCTTGAAACACATCAGGAAAATCTCGTACCACTGGATTGAATCAACAAAAGGGGTATCAACACTGACATCTCTCACATAAGCTAAGTACGTGGCACACCCCTTCTGAACAGTATACTGAGCTTTAAGAAAAGAGATAACTCTGTTGGGAGTGTGATCTAAAGTACCAGTCCACTCAACACGCAAAACACCTGGCATAACCAGCGTCACGGTCTTGGCGTGACAATCAAGAATATCATAGTGGGGCGACAACCAATCCATGCCCAAGATAATATCAAAATCCACCATATTGAGTAACAATAAATCCGTTCTGGTCTCAAAACTGCAAATAGTAACCAAACATGACTGATAAATGCGGTCCACAATAAGAGAATATCCCACATGATTAGAAACATAAATCGGAGCACTCAAAGAATCTCAAGGCACACATAAATGCGGAGCAAAATAAGAAGACACATAAGAATAAGTAGAGCCTGGATCGAATAGGACCGATGCTTCTCTCTGACTGACCAGTATAATACCTATAATAACAGAATTGGAGGCAACAACCTCTGTACGGGCAGGAATAGCATATTATCTGGCCTGGCCTCCCCCTCAAGGGCGACTTTTACCTCCCCGACCTCCACCCCTAACTGGCTGGGCAGAGGGGTAGCAATTGGGGCTATGATCATGGCCTGATAACTCTGAGGAGCATGCTGTGGCTGATTAGTCTATGGAGGTGCACTCCTCCCAAATCTAGGGCAATCACTCACTACGTGGCAGGTGTCACCACACTCAAAACAAGCTCTGGGAGGATATGGTGGACTGCTGGACTGACCTCTGAAAGCACCCCGCGTAGGAGGCGCACTAGAAACTGGAGATACATAGTAAGGCTCCTGAGGTCTAGTAGGAGTTGGAGCACTGCTGAAGGATGGAGACCTGAATGAACGGGGTGACCCATATGACCCCTGCCATGACAACCTGCTGCTGGAGTGCGTGCATCAGAGAAGTGGCCCGACTCTAGAGACCTCTTGGCCTCTCTCTCCTCTTGCTCCCTAGCAAGCATACCCTCGATCCTCCTAGCAATGCTCACTATCTGCTGATAAGGAATGTCCATCTCCAACTCTCATGCCATGCATGATCTGATGGGTGGAATAAGGCCCTCATTGAACCGACAAACCCTCTCGCGGACAGTAGCAACCAAGGTCGGTGCATGCCTGGCCAATCTGGTATAACATATAGCATACTCCAAAACAGTCATAGCACTCTGCCGCAAACGCTCAATCTCTGCGCGCCATGCATCTTTGATACTCTGAGGGACAAACTCTCTCATAAACATATTTGAGAACTAAGTCCATGTCTGTGAAGCGATCTCGGCTAGACTGTCTATCTCACAAGTGCGCCACCAATCATAGGCGGCTCCCCGAAGCTAAAAGGCAGAAAGGAAACCCCACTAGACCCGACTATACCCATAGTATGAATAATACCATGGCACTCCTCTAGAAATCCCAAGGCATCATCTGAAGCTAATCCACTAAAAACCGGAGGATCATACTTCTTAAATCTCTTAAGCCTCCGCTGCTCATCCTCAGAAGCAGCTAATCCATCCTCGGACTGAACTGGCACAGCAGGTTGTGCAGGAATGATCTTTGGGACCTGCTCAATATGCACTCACTGCTCAAGAGTGCGGGTGGCAGGAGTCTATGCTCCTCCCCCGTCCTGGGATGTGGCTGCAACAAGGGGAAGAAACCCTGCCTGAGTTAACATGGTGTACATGCTCATAAATTATGCCAAAGTCTCCTGAAGGGCTGTAGTAGTAGTAACTGTAGGCATGGCCAGTTACGGCTGGATCTGCTGGTGGTACCTCAGCAGCAGCTCACGCAGGTGCTCTGGCTGCACCACGTGCGCATCCACGGCCTCCACCTCGGCCCCGGCATCTGAAGGCTGCAGTAGCGGTACGGGTGCATGATTATCCCGAGTGGCACGTGTCCTCACCATCTGTGAGAGAATAGAATACAAAAATTTAGATTTGATTTCAAAAATATCGCACAACAAGGAAATCAAATAAAGTGAAGATTTTTAGTAAACAGTTACATAGCCTCTCGTAGATAAGTACAGACGTCTTCGTACTGATCAGCGCGACTCTAATAAATCAACCTGTGTTCCATGACTCCTATGAAGATAGAGCTCTGATACCAACTTGTCGCAACCCCATTTCGTTCTCCATGAACATATCGTGACAGCACCTAGTCCCTACGACTAGGTAAGCCTAACAATGTGGAAACCAAATAACTTGCGAAAATAAATAACTCAAATTTAAACAGCTAAGAGAAACTGCATATAAATGCCACTTGGAATATACAACCCAACATCACGGAAATCTATAACAATATCCCAAAACCTGGAAACTCACGGGAAACAAAGGCTAATAGAAATGTAATACATTGCTCTAACTCCAGAATGTCTAAACAACTGAAAGAAAGGAAAGCCATCTACTAAAACTGGAATAAGATACAGACTCCTAGTCTGCGGACGTGGCATATATACGTCGAAGTCTCTGCTAGATCTCTCCGCCTTGGGGATAGTACGCCTGGGTGGAGGTACCTGGATCTGCACATGAAAAACATGTGCAGACCACAACGGTACTCAGTAAGTGCCAAGCTTAACCTCGGTTGGGTAGTGACGTGGAAAGGTCAGGGCCCATATGAGATAAAATATAATAAACGATAAGATAAAGGAAACAATATAGATAAAATCTACAACGATAATCTAAACAGGATAAATAAGGAAATGCAGTAATAGAAAAGCAGAAACATAACAATGTAAGAAAATACTAATCACAATAGGAATAATAACCGACGATCTCTTGGTATCCCGAGGTTCTCTTGGTATCCTTATCATTAACACGAGGAATCTCTTGGTATCGTTATCATTTAACACAAGGGATCTCTTGGTATCCTCAATAGATAAGTCAGGGATCTCTTGGTATCCCGAGGATTTCTTGGTATCCTCAATAAATATATGCACATGTGCCAGGGATCTGTTGGTATCCCGCACTCTCAATCCAGAACATAATACATACAGGGGATCTCCCGGGATGCCGTCCCGTAGTCCTAAATTTAAAACAAACAATAACAACTCAAATATCGGAATAAATACTAAACTCATATCAAGCAATAATAAATCCTAGCCTAACATTCTCCATAGAATATAAACAAGGTAGTTTAAGGAAATAGGCAAATTAGTCAACTACCATATAAAAATCTCTCAAATCAGAGGTCAAATACCCACTTAAAACTCAACAATTTAGAATATGAAGTTTGACCCATTTTTTCATCCAAAAATTCGAAAATAAGGAGGAATTCATGATTAGATTAGTGGGTTTTAAGCATAAGAGAGAAGAGAATCGTTACCCAATCGTTGCCCTCGAAAATCCCTCAAAAATTCTCCCAAATCCGAGCTCCCAAGCTTGTATTTTGACAAAAATGGTTGGAGTGTTTTTATTCTGCCCAGACGTTTAATGCATCATGAACGCGGGAGTATGCTCGCGTTCGCGAAGAAGAAAAATTGGAGCTGCCAAAAATGCCCTTCGCGATCGCAAGGGGCAGAATGCGAACACGAAGGCCTGGGATTACGAAGCTACGCGAATGCGATGCTTGGAATGCGAACGCGTGAAGAAATGGATTATGAAGAAAATAGGGAGGTCCAGAAACTACACTGCGCGAACACGTGAAAGCGTTCGCGAACGCGAAGAGTGGGCTGGCGTAGGTTAAGTAAGTTGGGCTTCGCGAATGCGCGAGGGTTTATGCGAATGCGAAGAGGAAATTTCCCAGGTGATCAATTAAGCCTTCGCGAACGCGAAGAAGGGATACCAGAAGCGGCAACAACAGTTCAAAAATGGGAGAAAATGACCTGTTGAGCATCCAAACACACCCGAGGCCCCCGGGACCTCAACCAAACCTACAGACATATCCCATAACATCATTAAAACTTGTACATATTCTTAAACCACCTAAAACAGCGAAGGAAACTCGAATTAATCAATGATTTAAGCCTAAGAACTTCAAATTCCCTCAAAACACGCTTTCATTAAAAAACCTAACCAAAACACGTCCGAATAACCATAAAATTTGCACGCACATCCCAAATGACATGACGGAGCTATTGCAACTTCCAGAATTCTATTCCGACCCTCGGATCAAAATCCTTTTTAAGATGTCATATGTCCTAACATGATTCTAACAAAATTAATTTAGTTTATTAGTCATAGAATTAAATAAACATAAGTCAAAGAATCACCAAGTTCATCAAGCATAAAGAAAGCAATTCTTCCTCTCAAGCATGAAAAGCCCGAGCCCATGCATATATGCTCGTCACCTCATATATGTATCACCCCCGCATGTAGCAAAAACTATCATTTAATAGGAAAGTTTTCTCCAACAATGTTAGGCAAGACAGTTATCTCAAACAAGGCAAATCGATATACTAGAAGCATCATCCGCACAAATCGACCTCCGAACGGCTCAAACTAGCCAAAAGGAACCTAAAAATATCGAACAATGCCATAGAAAACAAACTCAAACGATTTTCATGACCCAAGTTCTTCCTCCGTTAATTGTTGTGACAATACCTAGTCTCTAGGACTAGGAAAGTCTAACAAATTCGTGAAAATAAAATAAAGATACGAAATCTAACAATTAATAAGTAAATATAATAGAGGATTTTAAAATGCCACTCGGTATATACAATAATGATACTCGCGAACTGAACATAACACTCCCAAAACCCGAATTCTCATGAATCACAAGCTAAAGAAGTACATAATGTTTCTAACTCCAGAAATCTAATAATGAAGAAAATACAGGAAGTATCTAACTAAAGGAGGAATATAGAGGAACTTCTAGATCTGCGGACGCGGCAGATATACCTCGAAGTCTCTGGATCGCCTCGCCTCACTGGAAGTATAGATTAGAAGTAGAACCTAGATCTGCACATGAAAAATATGTGCAGGAAAGGGCATGAGTACACCACAACGGTACTCAGTAAGTGCCGAGTCTAACCTCGGTCGAGTAGTGACGAGATCATGTCAGGGCCCTACTGGTTATATTTATATATATATATATATATATATATATATATATATATCGAGTAGTGATGAGATCATGTCAGGGCCCTACTGGTTATATTTATATATATATATATATATATATATATATATCAAGATAAAATAGTATTAAATATGACAGTAAAGATAAAGCTACCTATCAATGAAATGAAATCACAGAAAAATTACAACTTAGTGCAAAAAGAAAACAACAGGGGATCTCCTGAATACCATCCCGTAGTCCCAAACGTAAATATGCAGAGGATCTCCCAGGGTATCATCTTGCAGTCCAAATCGTAAATATATAGGGGGATCTCCCGAAATACCATTTCATAATCCCAAAGTAAATATTCAGTACAGGGGGATCTCCCGGGATATCGTCCCGTAGTCCCAATTGTAAATATGTAGGGGGATCTTCTGGAACACCGTTCCGCAGTCCAAAAGTAAATACACAACCCAATCAATACACACAACGATTTCAACAAGAAATATATAGTTCTATTCAAGTTCGTAACAAAGAGACAAGTAATTCCTACCCTAAACATGTTACATAGAGTCCAGGTATGCAGTTAAAGAAAATAAGGTAGTTAAGGCACGTAAACATGCTTTCCTACACTAAACAGGAGGCCACATATTCTACTATTGCTCAGTTAAAGGAAAATATAGATATTTAGTTAATGAAAATGGGTGTTTTCAATAATTAGCATGTGTACGCACTCATCACCTCGGCATTCATATAACAACAATAATAAATTCTATGGGAGTTCCCCCACGCAAGGTTAGGCAAGCCACTTACCTCGAACCAAGCTCAAAATCAATTTGATATCACGCTCCTGCCACGAGTATCCAACTTCAGGTGGCCCAAATCTAATCTAATCAGTTGCATAATGTAAATATAGCTAGAAGCAACTAATTTAGATAATGAATTTAAAGCTAAAGCGAGAATAGGAAAACGCCCAAAAATCCTCCCTTGTCCCACATCTCAGAATCGGGTATAAGTTACCAATTCAGAACACCCATTCACTCACCAGATGACTTATCAAAAAATGATTCAATTCTGACGCTTAAAACCCGATCAAAACTCAAAAATTCAATTCGGGAACTTTTCCCCCAAATTCCCACTTCTGCACTAAAATTCCTTGATAAGATTGAGAAAATTACTATAGACTGATGAAATATAAACGAAATAGGGTTATGAATCGTTACCCACTGACTTACTCTTCAAAATCCTCATAGAATCGCCCTCTCCCGAGCTAAAAATTGAATTTGGTGTTATGAACTTTCAAACCCTCGAAATTTCTATTTTCTACCTAGTGATTTCCGCATCTACGGTCATGGGGCTGCATCTGCGGTCACGCATCTGCGCAAAAAGCATTGGAGGTGCAAAAGCCACTTATCCAGGCTGGGGCCGCATCTGCGGTCACTATGCCGCATCTGCGGTTCCGCATTTGTGGTTTCCCAGCCGCGCCTGCGATTCCTGTTGCCTTGATCCAATTCCGCTTCTACGGTCCACTCTGCTGCTTCTGCGACACCGCACTTGTGGTCCAAAATTCACAGGTGCAAAAATAACAGTTTCAACAACTTCAGAGAAATACCTATCCAAATCAAATCTGTTAAGCAGCTGAAACTCACCCGATGCCTTCGGTACCTTAACAAAACATACCAACCAATACTAAACATCATATGAACTTAGTCGAACCCTCAAATCACATCGAACAATGCTAAAATTATGAATCACCCTCCAATCCAAACCTAATAAACTTGAATTTCTAAAATTCAGCAACCGATGCCGAAACCAACCAAACCATGTCCGATTGACCCCAAGTTTTTCACACAAACTACATTCACCACTATGGACCTATTCCCACTTGTGGAATCAGAGTTCGACCCTGATATCAAAATTTCACTATCGACCTGAACGAGCATAGAGACATACCTGAAGCGGTGTAAAGATGAAGATAATAGTTGCGCATATCCTGCTCGGTCTACCAAGTCACCTCCTCGATCGGCTGACCCCGCACTAAACCTTTACTGAAGCAATATTATTTGACCTCAGCTTTCGAACCTGCCTGTCCAATATAGCTACTATCACCTCAACAAAGATATATCCTTGTCCAATTGGATTGACTTAAATCCATCACGTGGGACAAATTACCGTGATACCTTCGGAGCATCCAAACATGAAGTACCGGATGAACTCCTGCCAAGCTGGGAAGTAAGGCAAGCTCATAAGCAACCTCCCCAACACGTCGCAACACCTCAAAGGGGACAATAAAAGTTGGGCTCAACTTGACCTTCTTCCCAAATCTCATAATGCCCTTTATAGGCAAAACCCAAAGCAAAACCTGCTCTCCAACCATAATGAAACATCGCGAACCTTTTGATCCACATAACTCTTCTGTCTGGACTAGGCTATGTGGAGATCACCCTAACCTTCTCCAAGGCATCCTGAACCAAGTCTGTGCTCAATAATCTAGCCTCGCCCAGCTCAAACCAACCCACCGGGGACTTACACCACTTACCATACAAAGACTCATACAGTGCTATCTGAATACTAGATTGATAATTGTTGTTGTAGGAAAACTCCACAAGTGGCAAGAACTGATCCCAAGAAACTCCAAACTCTATAACACATGCATGGAGCATATCCTCAAGAATCTGAATAGTGCGCTCAGACTATCTGTCCGTCTGAGGGTGAAATGTTGCACTCAACTACACCCGAGTACCCAACTCATGTTGTACGGCTCTCCATAACCGTGACGTAAACTGAGTACCTCTATCTAAAATGATAGAAACTGGAATACCATGCAGGCAAACAATTTCTCAAATATAAATCTTAGTCAACCGCTCTGAAAAATAGGTAGTACATGTAGGGATGAAGTGCGCGGACTTGGTCAGTCAATCCACAATCACCCAAATGGCATCGAACATTCTCAATGTCCGTAGGAGTCCAAGTATGAAGTCCATGGTGATCCGCTCCCACTTCCACTCCGGAATCTCTATCTATTGAAGCAAGCTGCCCGATATCTGGGATCATAATTCACCTGTAGACAATTGAGGCACCAAGCTACAAACCCAACTATATCATTCTTCATCAGCCGCCACCAATAGTGCTGCCTCAAATCCTGGCACATCTTTAAGGCACCCGGATGGATGGAATACAGCAATCTATGGGCCTCCTCAAGAATCAACACCCGAATCCCAGCCCATCAACATTGGGCACACATACCCGACCATGCATCCTCAATACCCCGTCATCACCAATGGTCAAATCTTTGGCCTCACCCTGCAAAAACATGTCCCTAAGGATGAGTAAATATGGTTCATTATATTGATTCTCCCTTATATGATCAAACAAGGAAGACCGAGAAACCATACTATCTAGGACCGACTGGGTTCTGAAATACCCAACCTCACAAACTGGCTGGCTAAGACCTGAACATCCATCGCCATGGGCCTCTCTACTGGTGGTAGATAAGCCAAACTCCCTAAACTCTCTGCCCGAAAAATCAGATCATCGGCCACCATATTGGCTTTCCTCGGATGGTACAATACAATGATGTCATAATCCTTAAGCAGCTCTGACCACCTCCTCCAATGTAAATTAAGGTCCTTCTACTTGAACAGATGCTGCAAACTCCAGTGATCAGTGTAGATATGATAAGGAACACCATACAAATAATGACGCCAGATCTTCAAGGCGTGAACAATAGTATCTAACGCGATATCATGGACAGGATAATTCTTCTCATGCACCTTCAACTGTCTGGACACGTAGGCAATTACCCTACCATCTTTCATCAATACTGCCCCAAGTCCAATCCTCGAGGCATCACAATAGACAGTATAAGACCCCGAACCTACTGGCGATATCAATATTGGGGATGTAGTCAAAGATGTCTTTAGCTTCTAAAAACATTCCTCACACTATTCCATTCACCCGAACGGAGCATCCTTCTGGTAAGACTGGTTATAGGCATTGCAATTGATGATAAGCCCTCAATAAATCAACAGTAATAACCCCCCAAGCCAAGAAAACTATGGATCTCTATAGTATAGGATGGTCTGGGCCAATTCTGCACTGCTTCCACTTTCTTCGGATCCACCTTGATCCCTTCACTCGATACTACATGACACAAGAATTCCACGGAATCCATCCAAAACTCATATTTTGAGAACTTTGCATATAATTTCTTTCCTCTCAGGGTTTGAAGCACTGTCCTTAGGTGTTGCTCATCATCTTTCCCATTCCGGAGTGCATTAGAATGTCATCAATAAAGACAATAATGAACGAGTCAAGATATGGCCGGAATACAATATGCATCAAATGCATAAATGTTGTTGGGGCATTGGTCAGCCCAAATGACATAACAAGGAATTCATAATGACCATACCGAGTCCTGAAAGCAATCTTCGGATATCTACCTCCCGAATCTTAAACTGATGATAACCGAAACACAAGTCAAACTTAGAAAACACTAGAGCACCCTGTAACTTATCAATATGAGGCAAATGATATCAGCTCTTCATTGTAACCTTGTTCAATAGGCAATAATTGTTGCACATACGCATAGAACCATCCTTTTTCTTTACAAAAACGATAGGAGCACCCTAAGGTGACACACTGGGCCGAATAAAGCCCTTATCAAGCAATTCCTGTAATTGTTCCTTCAACTCAGAAGTAGCCATATGATAAGGAGGAATAGAGATAAGTTGAGTGCCCGGTAACAAATCAATGCCAAATTCAATATCTCTATCAGGTGGCAGACACAGAAGATCAGCTGGAAACACATCAGGAAAATCCTTCACTACTGGGACTGAATCAACTGTAGGGGTATCAATACTGACATCTCTCACATAGGCTATATATGCATCATACCCCTTCTCTACCATTCTTTGAGCCTTAAGAAATGAAATAACCCTAATGGGAGTGTGATCTAAGGTACCATCCACTGTACTCGTGGTACACCTAGCATGGCCAACGTTAAAATTTTGGTGTGACAATCAAGAATAACATAATGGGCAATAACCAGTCCATCCCTAAGATAACATCAAAATCTACCATGCTGAGCAATAATAAATCGGCTCTAGTCTGAAAAATAGCAAGAGCAATCAAATACGACCGATAAACGTGGTCCACAACAAGAGAATCTCCTACTAGAGTAGAAACATAAATAGGGGAGCTCAAATAATCCCAAGATACGCCCAAATGCAGGGTAAAATAAGAAGTCACATAAGAATAAGTGGAGCCTAGATCGAATAGAACCATTGCATCTCTATGATAGACTAGAACAATACCTGTAATAACAACATCTGAAGTAACGGCCTCGGTTTAAGCAAGATAGGCATAGTATCTGGCTTGACCTCCCCCTCTGGGATGACCCCTACAACCCCTACCTCCACCTCAGTCTAGCTGAGCAGGTGGGGAGGCAGCTGGTGCTGTAATCATAGCCTGAGGATTTGGTGGAGCACGCTGTAACTGAGAAGTCTGTGGAGGTGCACCCCTCCTAAGTCTAGGGTAATCTCTCACCACATGGCGAGTGTCACATATCTCAAAACAAGCTCTAGCAGGGCGTGGTGGCTTTGATTGGCTCGGTCCAAGTATGATGGAATTACTGCTAAAAGCACCCCATGCAGGAGGGGCACTAGATACTAGAAGTGCATAATAAGGTTCATGAGGTCTAGGCAGAGCAGGAATACCACTGGCTGCTGGAAGAACTGAATAAACGGGGTGACTCACATATCCCCTACCATGACAAACTGCAGCTAGGGTAAGGGCACAAAAATAATAGCCCAATTCTCGAGACCTCTTGGACTCTCTTTCCTCCCTATCCTGAGCAAGTATGCCCTCTACTCTCCTTGCAATGCTCACAACTCGCTGGTAAGCAATATCCATCTCCAACTCCCGGGTCATACTAGACCTGATACTAGGAATGAGCCCTTCAAAAAACTTTCAAACTCTCTCACGAATTTTAGAAACCAAGGATGGTGCATGTCTAGACAAGTCACTGAAATAGACAACATACTCCCAAACAGTTTGTGATGACCCAAAGGTTCATCACCTGTTTCCTCATTCGTTTCGTGCTTCTGAGGTCTTGAAAACCTCATTCTTACTTGCCTCGATTTACGTGCACAGTCCGAGCGCATAGCCGGAAAGCTTTTATGTTGAAATATGTGAATTCTGTGAAACATTTGAAGAATTTTGATATTAATATGATTAAAGTTAACTTTGGTCAACATTTTGGGTAAACAGACCTGGACTCGAGATTGGATGGTCTCGGAAGGTCTGTAGAAAAATATGGGACTTGGGCATGTGCCCGGAGTTGAATTCTGAGGTCTAGAGCCCAAGGAAAGAATTTTTCTGTTAAATTGTTTTTCTGAAATTATTAAGAAAAATGGAGATGAAAATTGATCAAAAGACTGAGGTATCGGGCTTGTATTTTGGTTTAGACACCCGGTACAAGTCTTATATATTGTTTAAGCTCTTTTTGTGAAGTTTGGTCGAAATCGGACGTCGTTTGACGTGTTTCGGACTATAAGTTCTAAGTTTGAAAGTTGTTGAAGTTTAGAAGAAAATCATGAGTTTTGAGGCTTGATTCTATGTATATGATGTTATTTTGGCGATTTGATCGCTCGAGTAAGTTCGTAGGATGTTTTTGAGGTTGTGTACATTTTTGGTTTGGAGCCCCGAGGGCTCAGGTGAGTTTTGGATAGGTGTCGAGTTGCATTTCGAACTTTGAAAAAAAAATTGCAGGTCAGGTCTGGTACTTTCGCATTTGCGAAAATATTCTTGTAAATGCGAGAGTCGCAATTGAGAATTCCCCATCGCAAATGCGAAAAGAGGAAGGCCAAGCAGGTATCGCATTTGCGAAGAAATGATTGCAAATGCGACCACCTGATCGCAAATGCGAAAAGAAGGAAGCCTGGCAGGTATCGCAAATGTGAAGCATAACTTCACAAATGCGAAGGTCCCATTTTTGCCCTGGTTCGCAAATGCGAAGCTTTGTTCGCAATTCCCACATTCGAGGCACAGCAAATTTTATACTTTGTCGAATTTTCACCACTTTTCACCATTCTTTCAAAACCCAAACACCATAGGCGATTTTCAAGAGCAAAATTCATCCCAAATCACTTGTAAGTTGATTTTTACTCAATTCTTTCAATCTTTAACATCATTAAACATGTTTTCCACTTAAAATCAAGGATTTTCATGGGTGAAATTAGGGTTTTTGGGTAGAACCTAGATTTTTCTATAAATTGGGGAGTTGGACCTCGATTTGAGGTCTGATTTCAAAATAAATTACATATTTGAATTCGTAGGGGAATGGGTAACCAGGTTTTGGTTCGAACCTCGGATTTTAACCATGTGGGCTTGGGGTCATTTTTGGAATTTTTGGGAAAAACTTGCGAAAATCATTTTTATGCATTCAAATTGATTCATATAGTGTTTATTAAATTAATTGAACAATTTGTGATTAGATTCGAGCGAATTGGAGGTGGAACCACGAGGTAAAGCGATAGTTGAGGATTAATTGGATTTCAAGGCTTTGAGGTAAGTGTTTGGTTTAACCCTAGCTTGAGGGAATAAGAGTTGAGTCTTGTTGCTAATTGCTATGTGATCGACTACGATGTATAGGCATAGTGACGAGTATCTATACATTAGTGTCTAGCATGACCGTGAGTCCTTATAATGTGATTATCGTGAATTGGTTGTGAACTTCATATCTGTTGGAGGATTTCTATATGTTGTGAATAACATGTGAATGGTAAAATGACTATTTGATTCCTGGGTGCATTGGCTCGAATTGTGATACGAATATTGAAAGTGTATAAAACGACTTGATTCTTTGGAGCATGGGCTCAAAATAGTAGAGTGAATCAAAAGGTAAGAAAAGTAAGAAGGAGAAAGCGTTGTTAATTATTCTCTTGCCGGGACATTTAGTTGAACTTGTTGGTTCTTTCCCTTGTCGGGATTTTTGTCAAATATTTGCTTATTTTTATGTTCCTTAATTGTGACTGCTGTTTGGGGAGTCAAACTGTAAATGATATTGAGGATTGGGCTGCACGCTGCAACAATGATATTGAGGATCAGGTTGCATGCCGCAACGATGACATCGAGGAGCGGGTTGCGCGCCGCAACAATAATATTGAGAATTGGATTGCGCGCCGCAACAGTGATACTTGATAAATGGTATGGGTCGGGTTGCACGCTGCAATAGTGATATTTATGGGTCGGGTTGCACGCCGCAATAGTGATATTTGTGGAGCGGGTTGCACGCCGCAACAGTGATATTTGTGGAGCGGGTTGCACGCCGCAACAGTGATATTTGTGGAGCGGGTTGCACGTTGCAACAGTTATTGATACCATGTGATTGCATTGAGTGTTGATTCCTTGTTCACTGTGAATCTGAGTTGCTTTAATTTGGTTACCTAGGATTGCTATTAGTATTGTATCTTCTCGTAGCATGTTTCCCCTCCCATGTTGTTAATTGCCTTGTATTCGATATGCCGCTGTATATTTATAACAGCACAGGTTTATGTGGTGTCCAGTCTAGCCTTATCACTACTTCGCCAGGGTTAGGCTAGACATTTACCAGCACATGGGGTCGGTTGTGCTGATGCTACACTTCTGTGCATTTTTGCACAGGTCTAGGTTTTGAGGAGCAACAGTAGCATTAGTGTGGGAGAAGGCTTTCATTTTCACGAGATCGAGGTAGCCTTGCAGGCGTCCGCAGGCCCGACGTCTCTTCTTTATGTTCTCTTTTAGACTGTTGCCTTATTGTTTTTTTCGAGACAGGCAACTTATATATTTCTTTCAGACCATTGTATTTAGTATATTCTTAGTAGTTAGTGAGTACTGTGACACCAAATCTTGGGTAGAGGCTATGATTGATTGTTTCGCGTTTTGATTCGTATTTAAAAATTAGACTTCCACTATTGTTCTTATTAAATTTCATGAACTACGTTGACGCTATAAACTGTTAAGTAATTGTCTAGTAATGAAAGGGTAAATAAGTTGGCTTGCCTAGCTACCACGAGTAGGCGTCATTACAATCCCGATGGTGGAAAATCAGGTTCGTGACAAGTTGGTATCATAGCACTAGGTTATGTAGGTCTCACAACTCACAGACAAACTTAGTAAAATCTGAGGGGTAGGTACGGAGACGTCTGTACTTGTTCCCCAGAGTCTATTGAGTTAGGAAAAATCTCTCACTTGTTCTTTCTCGTCGTGCGATTCTATTTTTCAAGTACCGATTGAATTTTTACTCTATTCCTCCACAGATGGCGATAACACGCGCTTCTTCATCTACCGCTTAGCAGTCCAAGACCCCAGCAGCAGCCCCAGTGGCGGAGTCTCAAGTTGATTTCGAGGAGGAGGTTCCCGTCCCAGTAGTTCCGGTGGGCCCAGCTCAGGTCCCAGAAGGGTTCATTGCCACCCTAGTTCTTCAGGATGCTCTAGTCCGATTTGTAGGCCTTATAGAGGGTGTCATTCGAGTGGGTTTGCTTCCAATGGTTCCGCCAGCGGTGGCAGGTCAGCCGTGCATAGTTGCTCAGGCCGGGGATGAGATCACTTTTCAGGAGGTGGCCAATATGGACGGTAGAGTTGAGATAGCTCTGCTACAGGGAGGTAGTCATGGGTCGGATAAGAGGCCCCGTCATGTAGGTAGATTCAGTGGTGCCTCGTCAGGAGGTAGAGGTTCTTATGGTAGAGGCCATCCTCCCAGGCCATTTTCAGTCAGCTCTCCAGGTCACTCATGGTACTTCAGGTTGTCATTCAAGTCGACAGGGTCACCCTCAGTTTCCTCAGCTGTAGCGTTCGTGTAGATGTTATGAGTGTGGTGAGTATGGTCACAACAGGAAGGTTTGCCTGATGCATTTATTACTCCGGAGTTGAGGGGTATGATACAGAAAATTGCTGGACTTTGAAAAGAGCTGTGGAAGATTTGATATAATAGAGAAAAATAGTGTTAAGGGACAAGGATATCCCCAATGTGACCAACAACCCACTACTGGCCCACAACAACGGGCCAGTAATCGGAATGATCTGTGAAGATAAGGAATTTGACACGGCATTAAAGGTCATCACCGCCATTGCGGATGCAGAGAGGAAACCAAAAAATTCCCCAAAGCAAGACAAAGGGAAGAAAAAGAACAAAACCACTCTCACAAAATCAGAGGAGAAAATTGAAGCAGGAACTGGGGCAACACCCACCAAGGATGCGGTTCTCTATGTCCCGCGAGGTCGCAAGGAAAAACAGTTGACTTTGAGTCCTCCCAGGAGATTTGAACAGAACAAGGTGACCCAAATGTAAGTGCCCAAGGGATCTTATGTAGTACGGGGGCCAACTAATCCACCAAGGCTGAGTGAGCCCGTGGTTATTGGCCGCGTGCCACAAAGGCCCATGACAAATACTTCCGCGGTGCCTTGGAACTGCCATAAAATAGTGGTGATGTATAAGGGAAAGGAAATCTCAGGAGAGGTTCAAGAAAATTACCCTGTGGAAAAGTACTGCAATTTGGAAGAAGTGAACAATGACACCAGGAAGCACTTCCCAGCTAAAAAACCCGTGAGTGCTGAAGAGGTGGAATCTTTCTTTCAAAAAATGAAGATGGCGGATTATGAAGTGGTTGACCAGCTTTGAAAGTTTCCTGAACAAGTCTCTTTGCTATCTTTTTTGATAAAATCCCCCGAACACCAGAAGGTACTAATCAAGACCCTCACTGAGGCATACGTGCCAACTGAAACTTCTGTGGAGCAATTAGAAAGAATGGCGGAAAGATGTTTCGCTATCAACCAGATTTCATTCAGCAAAAATGACTTGCCTCCGGAAGGCACTGCACATAACAAAGACCTGCACTTTTGTCAAATGTGAAGGATACTATGTGAAAAGGGTTATGGTGGATGGAGGTTCTGGGGTGGACATCTGCCCACTCTCAACACTACACAGCATGGAAATTGGGACTGAAAGGATTCGTCCCAACAATGTCTGCGTACGAGCCTTCGATGGTATCAAAAGGGACATGAATGGAGAGATCGATCTAATTCTGACCATTGGCCTAGTGGACTTTGAGGTGACTTTCCAAGTTCTAGACATGGACACATCCTATAACTTTCTCTTAGGGAGACCATGGATCCACGCAGCAGGGGTTGTACCTTCCACTCTTCATCAAATGGTAAAATTTGAGTATGAGGATCAAGAAATTGTGATCCATGGGGAGGATGAGCAATCAATCTATCGAGACCCTTCAGTCCCGTGCCTTGAAGTGAGAGAAGCGAATGTGCACATAGTTTATTAGGCCTTTGAAGTTGTGGTGGCAGACCAGTACGAAGAGGGAAAACCTTGCCCCCAACCCTTCCTTTCTAATGCCTCAATCATGGTGGCTAAATAAATTATCCGACACGGCTTCAAACCAAGGAAAGGACTTGGGAAATCACTGCAAGGAATAGCTAAACCAGTTACCCTGCCTACCACTGAGAAGTTCTTTGGGGTAGGCTTCCAACCTACTCCAGATGACATAAAATGGGCAGACGACAGAAAGAATATTGGATGGGTTTTGCCTCAACCACTGCCACATCTGTACGAGACCTTTGTCAAGCCAAAGTACAATGAACAAGAGGATGATGAAGCCTTTATGACCGAAGAGATTGAAGAAATATGTGGGGCAATGAGAAGGATACTATATGAAACCCATATGGTTTTGCTAGGAGAGGGCTCAAGAACCACTGAGGTGCTGTATATGGGACCAAACGCCAAGCTGCAGAATGGGAAGGCTACGCCATTCCCAATAAAGCGGGAGTCCCAGTAGACCTGTCCTGCCACTTTACCTACATCGCGAGTTATTACAGGATGTAACTCGAATGTTTTCTTTAGTTTCTTGTCTTTTAATTTCCAAAATGTAAACCGTGTTTTCTTAAAATTCCAAGAAATAAAATCAATATTTCATCGTTTATCTTTCTTTATTCTTTCTAATTTTTGCTATTTTTCTCTTTTATTTCTTCTTTTGGTTCGAATAATGCAGCTTTAAATAATATGACATTCTTGTGGACTTTATGCCCAGATCCAAACACGCTGTCTAATTGTTAAATAATAAACCAAGAACTGGAATACAATGAAGAAGAGGTTTTTAGGGAAGTAAATCGAGAATTGGAACAATCTGAGAATAAACCTAAGCCAAAATTAAATGATACCGAGCCGATTAACTTGGGAACTTCTGAAGAAACCAGGGAAACCAAGATAAGCATTCACACAGACGAGAAAACTCGGGATGCAATAATTCAACTCCTGTTTGAGTTCAAAGATGTGTTTGCTTGGTTGTATGATGACATGCCAGGGCTTAGTATTGATCTGGTGGTTCATAAGTTTCCAACTTACCCCGATTTCCCCTGGTCCAGCAAAAGCGAAGAAAGTTCAAAATCGATATCAGTGACAAGATCAAAGAAGTGGTCACGAAACAATTGAAAGCAGGGGTGATCCGAGTGGTTAGGTACACCACATGGCTAGCTAATGTAGTCCGAGTTCCAAAGAAAGACGGGAAGACTCAGGTGTGTGTGGATTACAGAGATTTAAACAAGGCAAGTCCCAAAGACAACGTTCCTTTGCCCAACTTCCACATCCTTGTTGATAACTGCACAGAAGCATGCGACACAGTCCTTCATGGATTGTTACGTAGGATATCGCCAGGTGTTGATGGTTGATAAAGACGCAGAGAAATCTGCCTTTACCACACCCTGGGGTACATACTATTATAGAGTCATGCCGTTTGGTTTGAAGAATGTTGGGGCGACCTACATGAGGGCCATGACCGCAATTTTCCATGATATGATACATCAGGAGATAGAGGTGTATGTGGACGATGTAATCATCAAGTCCAAAACCCAGGATGACCATGTTCGAGATTTGAGAAAATTCTTCGAGTGGTTGCGCAAATATGATTTGAAGCTGAATCCAACCAAATGTGCGTTTGGAGTCCCATCCGACAAACATTTGGGCTTCATAGTCAGCTGGAGAGGTATCGAGTTAGATACAATAAAGTTAAAATCAATCCGGGATTTGCCTCCTTCGAGAACCAAGAAAGATGTGATGAGCTTGTTGAGCAGGTTAAACTATATCAGCCGGTTCATTGCTCACTTGACATCCACATGTGAGCCCATATTCAAATTGTTGAAAAACGATGCAGCAATCAAGTGGACGGATGAATGTCAAGAATATTTTGATAAAATCAAGGAATATTTGTCAAATCCGCCAATCTTGGTCCCACCAAAGCCGGGGAGGCCTCTTTTCTTTACTTGACAATCTTGGAAAATTCTTTCGGCTATGTCCTCGGACAACATGATGTAACTGGGAAGAAAGAACAAGCGATATACTACCTGATCAAGAAGTTTACCAGCTATGAAGCTAAGTATACTATGTTGGAAAGAACCCGTTGTGCCTTAACTTGGGTCGCTCAGAAGTTGAGACATTATCTGCAAGCCTACACCACTTACCTCATAACCTGGTTGGATCCTTTGAAATACATAATCCAGAAACCAATGCCTACAGGAATATTAGCAAAGTGGCAGATCTTGCTCACTGAATTTGATATAGTCTATGTTACTCGCACAGCAATGAAAGCCCAGGTGTTGGCAGATCATTTGGTTGAAAACCCGGTTGATGAAAAATACCAACCTTTGAACACTTACTTCCTAGATGAAGAGATAAACTCAGTCAGGGCAATATCTGAGGATACTACTACCTGCAAGATGTTCTTTGATGGAGTGGTAAATGCAAAAGGTGTGGGAATTGGGGAAATATTGATCTCGCCCACTGGACAGCATTATTCGGCCACAGCCAGGCTTCGGTTTTTCTGTACAAACAACACTGCTGAGTATGAAGCTTGTATTATGGGTATAAAGATGGCAATCGACCAGGATGTCGAAGAGTTGCTAATCATGGGAGACTCAGATTTGATTATCCGGCAAGCCCAAGGAGAATGGGAAACGCTCGTTGTCACAATGGAGTTGAGGTACATCCCTCGTTGTCACAATGAACTAGCTGACGCACTCGCCACTCTGGCCTCAATGTTGCCCTACCCAGGAAATGCCTACATTGATCCCTTAGAAATCCAAATCAAGGAAAGGCATGAGTACTGTAATACGGTTGAGGCAGAGCCCAACACCCAACCATGGAACCATGATATCAAAAGTTTTCTAAAAATGCAAGAATACCTCGAGCAAGCCACTGGAGACCAAAAGAGAACCATTAGACGGCATGCAAGTGGTTCCTTCTTGAGTGGTGAGGTTTTGTACAAAAGGACCCCAGATCTCAACTTGTTAAGATGTGTTGACGCCGAAGAGGCCGGAAGGATCATGTATGAAGTACACGCAGGAGTGTGCGGACCCCACATGAACGGGTATGTTTTAGCAAAGAAATCCTTTGAGCAGGCTATTTCTAGATAACCATAGAAAATGATTGCTTCAACTTTGTCCGGAAGTGCCATCAGTGTCAGGTGAATGGTGATTTGATTCATGCACCTCCAATAGAACTACATCCCATGTCAGCACCTTGGCCATTTGTAGCTTGGGGCATGGACGTCATAGGGCTGATGAAGCCAAAAGCCTCAAATGGGCACAGATTCATACTAGTTGCCATTGACTACTTCACGAAGTGGGTTGAGGCCATCACTCTAAAATTGGTCACCAAGAAAGCTCTAGTAGATTTTGTGTGCTCCAATCTTATCTTCCGTTTTGGTATTCCTGCAACTACCATCACAGACAATGTTGCAAACCTGAATAGTTTTTTTTATAGGAGAGATATGCGAACAATTTAAAGTAACGCATAGAATCTCTACTCCCTACAGGTCCAAGGCCAATGGTGTTGTTGAAGCAGCAAACAAGAGCATCAAGAAAATTTTAAGAAACATGATTCAAAGCTCTAGGAAATGGCATGAAAAGTTGCCTTTCGCATTACTAGGATATTAAATCATGGTGCGCACATCGGTAGGAGCAACCCCATACCTTTTGCTCTACGCAACTAAGGCCGTAATACCTGTGGAGGTGGAAATCCCATCTCTCCGGATCATCGTTGAAGCCGAGATTAACGACAGTGAGTGGGTCAAGACTCGTCTGGAACAGCTAACCTTAATTGATGAAAAGCGGATGGCTGTAGTCTGCCATGGGCAGTTGTACTACCAACAAAGAATGGCTCGTGCTTATAACAAGAAAAATGCGACCCAGGAATTTCGAAGTGGGACAACTTATGTTAAGGCGCATTCTTCCTCATCACCGGGAAGCAAAAGGAAAATTTCCTTCTAATTGGAAGGGCTTATACATCATCAAAAAGATATTGCTGAGAGGATCATTGTACCTAGGTGATATTGAAGGAAATGATCCCTAAGTAGCTGTGACTGCAAACGCTTTAAAAAGGTACTATGTCTAGGCTTTCTGCAGCAATGACTTTGTTCAATTGGGATGTCGAAGGCTTTCATTCTTACTATTCAAACACTATCAATCTTTTGCAAACCCTTTGAGACTGTTACTTTTCCTTAATTACACTCTTTAGAACCCGAAAGTTATTAAAAAGAGATGAAAAGTGAAAAAAAATGAAAAAATGATTACAAAAAATGATGAAAAAAGGAAAATAAAGAAAAAGAAAAAAAAACGAAATAGACAAAAAAAACAAAAACAACCAAAAAAACAAAACAAAGTGTTTCCCTGAACTACGTCTGACTTGATTCCGAAAGGATATGTAGGTAGCCTCTCTCTGGGGTTCAGTCACACCAAAACAAAAATCCCAACCCCCCCCACCACCACCAAAAACGTGAAACTGGGGTAGATGATATACTGGCTCGGCAATGAGCCCACCAGAACGGTTCCAAAGTTGTAAATCTATCCAGATTCTTTTTACCTAAACCTTGTCCAAGCCCTTCTGATCAATTGGCAAAGGCATTGGAGTCGGAAAACACCATTGTTGGAATCTGATGCAATCAAACTAAGAGAAATAAAATGAGAGAGTCTTATTGGTAAAAACCTACGGACACGATAAGGGGACAGTGAGTAGAGAAATTGAAAATGAGAGAGTCTGTTTAGTGAAAACTTGTAAAGAGCACTATCGGGTGATGGTGAGAAGAGAAATGAGAGAGGTCAATTGGCGAAAACCCGCAAAGGGCGCCGTCGGCCTAAAGGAAGACATCTCCCACCACTGAAAGAATCCTAGCAGGATTCCCTGGTTTTGAAACACGGGTCAATAAGTTTATGAGAAGTTGGGAAAGTTTGTGCGGGTCGGGCATCCAGTCCAAGAAGCATGTCATGTCTATTTGAATCCTGAATGCACCCCAAATAAGTCCTTCCTTTCTCCCCGAACGTGACACTTCTCTTTAAATTCATTTTCTTGCCCTTTTTGTCTACTTGTTCCTTGAATCCCTCTCGGTCTAACTCTGTTCTGGAAACTAGTACAAAGAAAAGGTTGCAGGACTAGCTTTACAGGGCTCTTCCTAACAAAAGCTAAAGAAAAGTACCCAGCCTCAGCTGGTGCATCAAGCTAATCCCGACTGGACATGATGGTTGATGCTCTGAAAGCGAAGTTATTCAACAGCAAAAGAAAGACAAAGACAAAGGTCCTAAAGGCATAATAAAGTGAAAGGGTCGAAGCCCCACGAGGGCAAGGTGCTATGGAAAACTTAAAGTTGAGCTCTTCGGTTTGAGAGAGAGATTAATATTCAAAACCAGAAGGCAGCAGAGGTTCTCAACAAAAGCTGGGCCAAGGTTAAGAAATTAAGACAATCAAGGCCACAAAACCAACCACCGTTTAAAACTAACAATTGTTCTTTGTTTGAAAAATTAAATTAGGTGCAATTCAAGCAACCATGAATAAAGTAGGTGCAACCAAAAGGGAAAAGAAATGCGCAAGCGCTGAAACAACTTTGCAGCAGGGAACCAACCAAAATGGGAAGCTTCCCCCAAATTCTGTCTTGCATTTTCTGCTGAAAAAAAAAACCAAAATCATGGTAGCATAGGGCCCCATTCCCTAGATATTCCGGCATAACCCGTGGACCTCCCTGGCATAACCCAAGGAGCCTTTTTTCTTTCAATCCCGGCATAACCCGTGGACCTCCCTGGCATTACCCAAGGAGCCTTTTTCTTTCGATCCCGGCATAATCCGTGGACCTCCCTAGCATAACCCAAGGAGCCTTTTTCTTATCCCGACACAACCCGCGGATCTCCCTGGCATAACCCAAGGAGCATTTTTTCTTTCTTATCCCAACATAACCAGCGGATCTCCCTAGCATAACCCAAGGAGACTTTTTTCTTTTAATCCCGGCATAACCCATGGACCTCCCTAGCATAACCCAAGGATCTTTTTCTTTTAATCCAGGCATAACCCGTGGACCTTCCTGGCATAATCCAAGGAGCCTTTTTCTTTTAATCCCATCATAACCCGTGGACCTCCCTGGCATAACCCAAGGACCTTTTTCTTTTATCCCAGCATAACCCGTGGATCTCCTCGGCACAACCTGAGGACCTTTTTCTTTTCCAGCATAACCCGGTAATTTTCCAGCATAACCTGGTATTCCTCCCAATTCAAGTCTTCATTCCTAAGGATACACAATCCTAATTTTTATTGCTTTCAATGAAAAGTAGTTTAGATTTTGTGTTGCAAATAACTCACAAAATTTCCTAGTGAAAATTGGGGCAGAAAACTTTTGTTCGTTTTTTTGTTTTGGTGCCTGAACAGGTTTTACCTCAAGGTACAGGATTCGAGATGACCAAAAGATGAGTCTCAATCTAAAATAAAGAAAGAGAACAAAATAAGTGAATTCAAAATGCTGAAGTAGACAAGGACGCGAACTGCTCAAAATTTGATCGAAGTCACAAGTTTCGCATATCCCGCTTTGATCCAATGCTGAAGAAAGAACCAGCACCTACCGCTTGCGAGCATCAAGATTCAGATCGGGGTCCACAGTAAAATCAGCTAAGACTCAAGATCAAGTTTCAAGAGATTTATAGATAGGAATCTTGTAACTCATAGTTGATAGGCATAGATACCTTAGCTTTGATTTTTTTTTGGTGTAGTAAGGAGGTCAGCAAGTTGTAACAGCATCATCAGCAGTGAAATCACAGCTCCCGATAGTCCCAGCTACCAAAACTTCCAGAACTACAGTGATCTGATTCCTTTACAGCCACGGATACGTAGGCAACCTCTGAAGCAAGGTTCGGTCAGACATTTTTCAAAAGTGCTTCTCATGGAGTGCCAAGCCAGCAAAAATCCATCATAATTGCTCATTTATCTTTACCCGAAAACCCTTCGTGTCTCCGAGCAAAGAGGGGCAGCTGTGAGCACGTGATTTTGCCTCGCATGATTTACTCCTATAGAATTCCTAAAGTTAGGATTTTCCTTTTAATTATGTGATTTTTAGGAATTAATTGCATAATTTTCGTGTTTATTTGCATTTTTCTGTGAGCATTTTTAATTTAACATAATTCATAAATAAAAAATACAAAAATACGCATTACATTTACATTTAGGATTTAATTTTATATTTTTAAATTAATTAGTAATTAGGGTTTTATAAAATACAAAAATCACAAAAAAAAAATTTGATTTGTTTTGCTTGGTTTAAATTTTAGCTTTGAATTTTATTAGTTTTCTTTAAATTGGTATTTTATTAATAGTTTTGATTATTAATTATAGATTAATATAATTAGGTAGGTTTAATTTTAGTTTTGTTTTAATTTGAAAAAGAAAATAAAAAGAAAAAGGGGTCTTCTTAGTAAAAGACCCTATCTGGGCCAGCCCAAATCAAAACCCTCCAAATACCTGTGAAATTCGCCCCATACCCGGCCTAAAATCCGGTCCAGCGGCCCCCAAAACTAAAACGACATCGTTTCATAGCCATTAAATCTTAGCCGTCGAGGTTAGTTGATCCAACGGCTCAGAAACTAGAGTCAATTAACATATAACTGTCCTAAGCTGCCCATCCCCCCCCCTGAAACTTGTCTCATCTCACACCCAGCACTTACTAGAGACCACCCTCTCCGTCTCCGTCGTCTGCTGCCGCCAGAAATCACCCACGGCGGCGGCGAGTCCCCAAACCACCCCAAAAATACACCACAACCTCTCCTCCTTCTCCTTTTTCCAAATCCACACCCCTTTTCCCTCAAATCGAACCCCAATTGTTTGAATTTCAAATTGAAAAAAATCAAACCCTAGCCGTCGCCATGATTCTCCACCGCCCTCTGGCAGCGACGCAATGCCCAACGCCTCTCAACTTTTAACCAGACAATCACCACACCTCCATCGCCCTATATCCATTATCAATTACTCAGAAACCTGCACCCATGTGTTCATATCTTGGATCTAAGTTTTGAAAGAAAAGACCAAGTCTTAAATCGTCCTCTCTGTTTGATTTCTTGGAGGTTTCAGGCTCGATTTGAGTCAAAAGTCACGATAATCGATTGTTCTTGATAAGAACAATCAATTAGCATTAGTTTTGGCTTAGTTCGAGATCACCGGAATCTGACCAAGTCATGCACTGACCGGCCAACTTTGTCAAACTCCATTGTCTTTTGATCCGCTCCAATTGATCAAGTTTTTCTGGCCAAAATCAGGTCGTCTCTGCCTTTTTCTTTATTTTTCTTTAGTCAATTGTTTAGATATCAGTATTTTTATTTTTGGTTTGTTTGAATCAGTTTACTTAGTTAATCATTTTAATTAAAAATAGTAGCTCAATGATTAGGTTGGTGTATTTGAGACTGAGTTCTTTTTCTTCAACCTAGGGTTGCCTGTTTAATCTTTCTTCCTTTGACTTTACTTGTCATTTTCAGAATTAGAAATAGGTTTAATAATTTTCCCTTTTGAAATTCTAGATAATATTAGTTTTAAGGCTTTTATTTTTGTTTGTTTCATGTTCTATTTTAAATTAGGTCTAGTTAATTTCTCTTGAATTTTGTTTCAGGTTATTTGCTCATATGGCCTTTTTTTTAATCTTTTTTTGGTTATGCTGATTGAACCCGTAGGATGTTAGTACTGATTAGCCAATTATTGGAAATCTTTGGGGGGCTTGGGTCGGAATTTGGGTCTTGGATCAGCCTTGGGCTCTTTGAATCATTTGTGACCCAATTCAAAGAGGCCCGGCTATTTCTGAGCCCAACTTTGTTTGGTAGTTTATGTAATTTTCAAGGTCATTAAGGGTAATTTGGAAATAAGACATAGGGATTCTTTGGTAGGTTTTTTCAGAAGCTTCTAGTAGGGGCCTGCTAGTAAATTTCAGATTTAACTTCGGTAGCAAGTCAAAAAATGAAGGGCTAAGTAGCAAAAAGAAAAATTCGGGAGGGACTAAACGAAAATAACTGAACCCTTAAGGCTGCCCTAGTATCTTGCCTTTAAAGGCATTGTTACTTGAGGCTCAATAGAGAATTCTAAGTGCTAAAAAATCCAGAAAAACTTCAGGCGGCTGAAAATTGAAGAAAAATCACTGTTTCATTACATTTTTTAGAAGTTTATCTTTTCCTCTTAGCTTCTGAAATAATTTTCCATCCGAGTAAGAAATGGCTTGAAACTTAGTCTCCAGAGTCTGATTTAAGGTTTTGCTTGAGGCTGATTTTTTCTGAAGCAGTCTTCTGATTCACATAGATCTAAAATGGTTTGAGCTTAATATTTGAAAAGTTCTAGGTTGAGCTGTGTTGAAATCACTATTTTATTGGCTTCATATTTTGAAAGTTCAGGTGTGTTGTTGTTATTGACTGTTGCCTTACTCAACTGTTCTCTCATTTTCTTTCGTTGTTTCACTCTCAGGTACACATTTTCTCAGTTCTACCTCATGTAAAGCTTGGCTTGAAGTTGAATAGAAATCTGGAGTTTTGGAATCTAGTGTTAATGTGTCTTTCTGTTGCTCATAGTTTAGCACTCCTTTCTATTTTAATCACACTATTCTGAATTGTATGATGCACTACACTTCACTTGATATCTTGTATTACTCTTCTGAAGGTTTAGGTAATTTAAACTTGGTGGGAGCTGATTTCTTTGTCAAGCATCTTATATTTAGATGCAGGTTTTGAGATGAGTAAACTCATGTTATTGTCTTTGGATTTGGATTGTCACAAACATGATGGAAATCTGTCGATATTGAATCATTAGTTAGCTTCTGAGTCATTCATGTTAGCTAGAGAATTGTATTAACTCTTCTCTTGACTTTCTATTTGTCTTTTAAGTGATGATTACTGTAATATCATATAAAAGAGAAAGGAAAAGGTCCATGTCATCTTGAAGTTGAGCTCTGCTCTTGGTTTTATATCTGTTTGTTTGGGAATTATGCAGCATTTCACCTTGTAAAAAACCATGGATGATTTTTTTAGGTTATTAGTTAGCTTACAGGTATTTGGATTTGAAATGGTTTGGGCAATGACTTAAGTTCAAGATATAGCAGAATTACTATGGTGCAAGTTAGGAGTATATATAATTATTAAGGTTGTTTCACTGATTGTGTGCAATAAAAAGGGAATTTAACTAAGGTCAGGATTCTTATGCAAATGTCCACTAATTTGGCCTGAATTACTTAAAATCTGCATAGTTGGATTATCAAAAAAGGTGGAGTACACAGTCACCTAAAATATACTTTAAATGTTCGTGACCACTATTTCCTTTCAGTTTTGATTGGTTTAAAGAAATTGAAATGCAAGAGAACAACCTCCTATTCTAGTTTCCAAGATCGAACTAGGGACCTCATCCCTTGTTTGTGGCCAATTGGTTTCAATTTGGGCTCACCTTTTGGCCCAAAGGAGATTGTCTCTTCCAAATGAGGCTTGGACCGCTTCCTTTTGTTGGGCTACTGGTTCAGTTGAACTTCCCTCCCTTCTTTAAAATAATTAATCCTCTATCATGTGAGTTTTGGTTGGTTTGAATAAAATCTCCAGTAACATTTAGTATTAGATGATAATTTTCTTTTAAATAATGTTAGTTGAGCCATAATTAGATAACTCATAGTTTATGGCCCTCCGAGCTTTAGTTTGAATATCCTTTAAAAAAGGAATTATGGTGCGTCGCGCTAAATAAAATCACAAATTGTGTGGCCCTATTTAATTATTTTCTTTAAAATTCTTAGAACTCGGGACGTGCCATTTAGCGAATTTCCATTGCCTCCCGCAAAGTTAACAACGTGTTAGTTGCTTTAGGAACGTCTTTTAATAATATTACCTTCTTAAATTCGGGTGTACATTTCATGTGACCCAAATTCAAATCCCAAAATATTGAATAAAATATGTTTCGGATTGCGGGTTCATTTCATGTGACACGATCCAAAGACACATTTTAAACGACGTTCAATCTTCCTTAAAAATTAATTAAAAGAGGTAAATAATTTTAAAATTGCACTATAGGTTGAAACATATATTAAAATCAGGTAGTAGGCTAATTATGATAGCTTAAGAGATTGTGCTAGAACCACGGAATCCGAGGGCGCCTTACACCTTCTCCCGGGTTAACAGAATTCCTTAGTCAGAATTTTTGGTTCGCAGACTTCATATGGAAAGCCAAAAGTTTCCTCGATTTGGGATTGAAAACAAACCGGTGACTTAGGACATCAAATGAGCTATCCCAAGTGGCGACTTTAATCAATAAATAATCCTATTTCGAATAATGTCACTTAAAGTGGAAAAATTCCCTTATACACTATCCTTCGAGGTGGTGTGTAAAAAGGAGGTGTGACATTGAGATTATTGAGATGTTGGGCGTTGAGACCGTTGAATTGTTGATTAGTTGTTGGTGCTAAATTTTTGGTAAATTCTCATATGACGAGTCATGTTCAAATAATATTATGGATTTTGAATATTCTTCCCACTTTGCTTGGTATTGCCTTGCATGTATTCCTTGGGAAGAAAGAGTGAAATGCACGAAGTTTGTTGCCGTGCTTGTGAGGAAGAGTGATTGTGCACGAAGAGTGTTTTCATGCTTTATTCATATATTGATATCATTGCACGAAGGTGCTTCCGCACTTGAGTGGAAGTGAGAATATGCACAAAGGGTATTTCCGTGCTTTCTATTACATTATGATGTGAGGATGGGAGTAAAAGCATGAAGGGTGATGTTGTGCCATTTGTTGGTTTCATTATTCCTTACTTGTTATTGGGATCGTGGACTTGGCTTTGTGGTCGCAATTCACTTTTTGAATGGTTGTTCAAATTTGTTGAGAAGCATGAGTTGTGGTTACCCAGTAACACCTTCCTTTATTTTTCCGTATTAAGTTCTTATACTCATGTACTTATTGTCTTTCTCACATGTTATAATCCTGTTTTATACATTGTATGTTACTTGCCATCTCATACTTTTTCATACTATAATTTCACAGGTTATTTGTAGGCGTTTTGTCTTAGCCTCGTCACTACCTCGTTATGGTTAGGCTCGGGACTTATGGAGTACATTGGGTTAGTTTACTAATACTATACTTTTGTATGTCTTCCGCAGATCCAGACATTGGTACTAGCGGATTCCTGAGAGGTGCTTAGCGGATACTAGTCTAGTGATTCGAGGTAGAGATGCAACCCGTTCGTAGGTCTTAGATTCATCTTCCTATTTCTATTGAATTGTTTCTACTTTCGGGACAGTGTTGTACTTCTTTCAATACAGTATATGTAGTAAACTCTAGAAGCTCATGTACTTGTTAGTCCATGTCTTTGGATGGTTGAACGTTGATGTTGATCTTAGACTTATCTTGTATACTTTTTAGTAGCTTTTACATAATAATATATCTTGTTGTTAGTCATAAATTGCAGTTCTTTCATTTTTCTGTAGTATGTTGGCTTGCATAGCAAGCGATGTTAGATTCCATCACGATCCCAACTATTTGGAATTTTAGGTCGTGACATGCATAATTTGGTGAAAATCAGGAGGCCATCCCTCTAGCATACCCCATATGGATGGCCAAATTTGATCAAGATCTTTGATGAATTTACTCTAGTTTTGAAGTCACTATGGTACTATGGGAACTAACTCCAAGAGCGTGGATCGACCCAATCGTGATCGCGCCTATCGTGAAACTAGGCCAGCCGACACAATTCCCAAATCAAACCATTTTTTTATAAAGTCATCCTTAAGACATTAATTAACAAGAAATCTCATAATATAAGTCTAAATAACCAGTGTGGAATAAATACAAAAGCTCGACATCGGGGTGTTACAAGTCACGAGAAACTACAACTCTATCTCAATACAATAAAGTCTAACAATGTCTGAAAGACAAACTAAATAAATCTAGGGAAGATATGAGGGAGAAAAACAGGGTTGCGAACGCTATGCAGCTACCTTGCCGACTCCAAAATCCTGCTAAATGGACAATCAATGCTTACTATCACGACTCATAACTCCTGGATCTGCACATAAGGTTCAGGGAGTAATGTGAGTTCGCCAACTCAGTACGTAATAAAAGTAAATGAAAGCTGAGGAGCACATAATTTCACGTCATAACACTACAACAAATATAGTACATTACCCAAAATAGTACAAAAATCATTTGTCTCGTAAAATAAACTCAGTTTCAGTAAAGCCTTTCCTTTTAAAATATCTTTCAATAGTTTCAAACGAGCGATGAAAATAATGAGTAAAAATGATAGAAACACAAATAGCCCCTCGGGCAAAAATGTCAACAGAACAGGCCCCTAGGGCTACCTCACAATCACTCGTAATCACCCCCTCGGGCAACAACATGTATCAACAATAGCCCCTCGAGCTACATCACATCACTCACATTGGGTACCTACACTCACTGAGGGTGTTTAGACTCGGGAGGTACTCCTACACCCCAAGCGCTATCACAAGTCATCTCGTGGCACAATAAATCAGGCCCTCGACCTCTCATATATCACAAATCAGTACAACATGCTATGGCGCACAGCCCGATTCCATAATATCCTCACAACACAGGCCCTCTGCCTTACTCAGTTAAAACCTTTAAAGCCACTCGGGCAAACAGTGAAACAGAATGCTCGGCCCAAAATATCATTTAAAGTATCAAAATGGAGTAAATATGATTGAGTTATGAAATAATTAAAATACAACATACTGAGCACAGATATTAAGTCAAAGTAGTGAGGAATAGAAGTAAAAAGCCCTTAATTGGTCAAAAATAATTACCACGAGGCCCAAATATGGCATTCAGCCCAAAACATAGTAATAATTTCCAAAACACAATGATATCAATGAGTTTTCAATCAAATACGTGACTTAACAGTCATATGGGATAGACCAATTCACAATCCCCAATAGTGCACGAACCCACGCTCTTCATCGAGCATGTGCGTCATCTCAAAGTAGCACCACGAAGTGAAATTCGGGGTTTCATACCCTCACGACAACATTTACAATCATTACTTACCTCAAACCGGTCTGAACTCTAGCCCATGATGTCTTTGCCTTTCGAATCGGCCTCCAAATGCTCTCAATCTAACCAAAACCAGATTCATGCCATTAATATAAGCTAAAGGAACAAAGCCCACGTGAAAATAATCAAATTACATAAAAATACCGAAATTGGCCAAACCGACCCCCCGGGCCCACGTATCAAAATTCGATAAAAATCACATCACAAGAATCCTTATCCTCCCACGGGTCTATATATACCGAGAACATCAATATTTGGACCTCAAAAGACCCCTCAAAACCCCAATTAAAGATCTCCAATTACAAGCCCTAATTCTCAACTTTGACCCTTAAATTCCAATAATTTCATGGCTAATCAGTTAGAAATCACCATATAATCGAGTATTGAATTCACAAATCTTACCTCCAAGCCTTACCCCTTGAATCCCTCTTCAAATCCTCTCAAAAAGCTCCAAGCCTGTCTCAAAAATAGTGAAAAAAGGCTGAAAATCGCGAAGGGAAACATATATAGTTTCTGCCCAGGGATTCCGCACCTGCGGCTCCCTTTCTCGCTTCAGAGGTCGATATAGCCGCACCTATGATTTCTCCATAAAACTCCCAGGTCTGAATCTGTGCCCAGGCACCGCATTTGCGGTCCCTCGTATACGCTCAACCTACCACACCTGCAGTTTTTCCTCTGATGACCAACCTCCACATCTGTGGTCTTCTCCACGCACCAGCGACCTCGCATCTGCAGTACCTAATCCGAAGGTGCAGAAATGACAGAAGCAGCAGCTTTAACTGCTAAATACTAAGTCCAATCTTTCTGACTACCTTCCAAAATCATCCCGAGGCCCCGAGACCTCAACTAAAAATACGAACAAACCACATAACACCATTCAAACTTGTTCCAACCTTCGGAACACTCA
This sequence comes from Nicotiana glauca, assembly GCA_026770625.1. Lineage (NCBI taxonomy): Eukaryota > Viridiplantae > Streptophyta > Magnoliopsida > Solanales > Solanaceae > Nicotiana > Nicotiana glauca. The sequence goes on from MU668457.1 coordinate 171,430, forward strand.
AAAAAATATCAAAAAATCAAAAGACCCTCGGATTCAAGCCTAAAGATTTTCAAAACTTCTGAATTCCGCCATCAATCAAAAATTCTATCAAACCTCATCCGAATAACCTGAAATTTTGCACACGCGTCCTAAATGACACAACGAATATTGATACCCAATTTTTACCTTATATATTTTAAAAATGCATAAATACTTTTAAAATTTTGTACATGCATTTACAAAAATGCACAAGTGTCTTACAATTTTTCAAGGTCTTAAATCCATTTATTTCTGCTTTTTCAATTACATCAATGTTCAAAACTATCCCTCATATTATTTCATGATGTTTTAATCATCTAAATTCACCATTTATGTTCGTATGAGTATTCAAATATTTTAATTGTATTTTTGCAATTACATTTTTTTTTTAAGACTATAATTGCATATTTTACAAACATAGACCCTACATATGCATAACTACATTATCTATACATAAAATGACTTTTTATATTTTTATAATATTGAATAATTATTTTAAATCACTTTCATGCTTGAAAATCATTTTTTATCATTTAATTATCTATTTGTAAAATTACTTTATTTAGTAAAATGGGTATTTAAGAAATAGCCCCAAATTTATACCCAAAAATCAGAACCCCCCCACCCCCCCACCCCAATCCAATTAACCTAAGCCCAATTCAAAAAACCTAAAATCTAAATCGACCCAGACCCCTTCCAATCCTGGCTGGTTATCTATGATATCAACG